>JANKKB010029235.1:0-18877 GCA_026225775.1 Bursera palmeri | reverse complement strand
CTTAAATTAATAACACTTAAAGTGTAAAAATGATATTTAAACTCATAATAAATGTACACTTTTAAGTGCTTATCAATCATTATCAAACGTTAACTATTATTAAATACTCGACGATAGATAACTGTTAGACATTATTGGATATTAACACTCAACTATCGAATATTGTTTAATGTTAAACGTTTGACGTGGAACATTGTCAGATGTCGAGAAAATTATCATAATATCTAAAATTTTTAACCGTCCCTTCCAATTTGATCTATCTTTGCAATTATTTCTTTTTTATACGAATGTATAACATTTACTTAAGAATAATCAAATAATTTGTAGTTGTTGAGTTACAAAGAGTTATTTCAATATTGACTTAAGGATTCCATTATTCTTAGCTTCTAATAAATAGGGGACAATAAATTAATATAAAAAATTATAATAATTTAACTATATATATGTTTATATCAAAAATGTTATAATACTAATATTGTAATATCGTTGATATGATTCAAGATAGCCTATATATCTATTTTGTATTATGATTACTATTTTAAATAGTATTTGGGAAAAATAAAATTTATATAGATACCTCAATAAGATAGGCCAAAAACTTGATTGTCTAATTTTAAAAATAAAATAAAATAAATAATAGTGGCCAATATTGACTCCGTGACTTTGTTTGTTGTCTTTGCTTTATCAAATCAAAAGAATTTACTAATAATTACTATTGTTCTTTCTCTCTCAAATTTTCATATCTTTTCAATTTTACAATGAGCAATGTAACGTAACCTTCTAAAAATGTTTTTCTTTCTTATATTCTCAAATGTCACAATTTACACGAAATCTTATCATCCCATCTCTTTTTTTTTTTTTAAATAATTTACTTTTTTTATATGCTTGCATCACATGAGAAACTTGATACAGATAGTTATCATTCTTTGACTAAACCCACCAATTACACGCACTACTTTCTGGATGGCAATGATGTTACCGTTGGAAAATAACCAGAAAACTATTTTCGTAATTTCGCTCCAACAAATATTGATACAATCACTGTCAAATATTTGTCTTAACCTTACAGCATTTCCCATGATGTTTTGTCGACTTTTACGAAATTCCATTATTACCCCTGAAACTTTCTCATATTTACTTGGGCGGAAACGAAACTCTAAGGAACGTGATATCACTAGCCAGAAAAATAATACAAAAACAGTTTCTTTTTTTTTCTCTCACTCTCACTTCTCTCTCTCTCTCGCTCCAGTTGGTAAAGCATCCGAAGACCAACAACACAACAATCTTTGGATCCTTTCTCTCGCCTTAAAGCTTCCACTTTTTCTCTCTAAACCACTTTTCTCTTCTGGGTTTATCTGCAGAACTTTTTCTGAGCTGTGTACACTGAGCTTTCTCTGCGATGGGAAAGAGGAGGGAAAGCTATTTATTATAAGTCCAAGAGTGGACGACTGCATTGATTTCTTTTGTGGATTTTTCCTTTTTTTTTTTTTTTGGTTGATTTGTCGAGCCTGGTGTCGAAGATCGGTTTTTGGTAATGATGAAGTCGTCAACTCGGCTCGACTCGGCTTTGTTTCAGCTCACTCCAACCCGGACCAGGTGCTTTATTTCTCTTAATTGTTGTTTTAACTGTGGTGGCTTATAAGTTCATCTAGTTATGAGTTGAATTTTTCATTTGGAAGAGATTACTAAATACTGAAATGGTGGAATTTTTTGTATGTGGGTTGCGGATTGATGTTGTTTAATGGGTAGGTTTGCTTTATTGGTTGATTCTATTGTATTCGTTTTTATTTTGTTTGTTTATGTAAATTTTTAGTGCATTGCAATGTAATTATTGTTATGTGTGTATGAAACTTCAAAGAATTACATTGCATTTTTGTAAATCATAAAGTTGATTTGCTGGTTTATCTTGATAAAATTTGAAGTTACATTAGTTGGGCTTTATATTAAAAAAAAAAAATTGGTTATTTGAGATACCGGAAATTTTACTGCTTGTTTCCTTTTTATTATCATTTTTTATGTGTTTCTCCTGGCTGTAATTTTATAAAAGAATCAATATTCCTCTGAGATTGGTATTTACGTTATCAGGTGTGATTTGGTGATATCTGCCAATGGAAAGATGGAGAAAATGGCTTCAGGATTGCTTAATCCATTTCTAGCCCACTTAAAGACTGCCCAGGAACAGATGGCCAAGGGCGGCTATTCAATTATTCTGGAGCCAGACCCTGGCAGCGATGCAACATGGTTCACAAAGGGAACAGTTGAAAGGTTTGTATTTTATTATGGGCTTCTTTGCTGTCATTCCATCGAATTCATTGTTTGAGTGGTTACTGATTAAAGCAGTTTTTGTGGTCTGACTGTTGTGTTTTCCCTTCACATAGAGTTTGTGGAGGAAATTGGTATACACACTGACATTGTTATGAAAGAAATTGGTATGGTGAGTCTAATATATTGTGATTGTTACAGGTTTGTTCGCTTTGTGAGTACTCCAGAGGTCTTGGAACGAGTTTATATGCTAGAATCTGAGATCTTGCAGATTGAGGAGGCAATTGCCATTCAAAGCAACAATGAGATAGGATTGAGCACTGTAAGTAAAATCTATAGATTTTCAATATATATGTGTTCTAGAGCTCAAATTCGTTTCTTTAAAAAAATTTAGAATTTTAGTTAATTAATTATTTCTTTTTTGTCTGTGTCACAGGTAGAAGAAATTCCAGCTAAACCTGTGGAAAGTATTGAAGGTATTGTGGAATAGGTTTAATATGTCTATCTTGTTATAATGTTTGGGATCTACGGTTTCAAACCTGTTGCACACAACCTGGGAATTTCTGGAATGTCAAAAAAAATGTCATTTTGAAGTAGAATGAGTTTTGAATTTTTTGTTAATCGTCAGATTCTGAATATTTTGTACTATCTTTCATCTTTTTCTGTCCATTCTATAGTTTTTAGTAATGTCAACAAAGCTATTTACTCTACATTGTTCTGTTCGAGTTTATATTTCAGAAAATTAGATGTTGAAGGTTTTTTATTTTATTTTATTGATTTAGTTTTATATTCTTTTTTGTAATTTATGCAGAATATATATTTTCCCTTCCTTTGATCAGTTTGGCATTGATTTAAATTATTCCCGTCATGGCTTTGAACAGGCAGCCGACCTTTGCTGGAATCTACTGAGGAGAAAGCCATTGTCCTTTACAAGGTGATTAGAGACTAAATATACCTCATGAAATGTTAATTCTTCCATTTTATTTGTCTGATTTTCTTTTTGGTCTTTTTCTTGGAAAACTAGCAGCCTGGAGCACATCTACCTGAAGCAAATGGGTCAACCATGCAGGAGGGAAATTCAAAGTATATACCATCACCACCATGTTTTACAACATTATCCTAGAAAAAAAGTTAATTGAGGGTTATACATGGGAGATAATAGGTGTTTACTTGTTGTCTCAAACTGCACAGACTCTAATGCTGTTTATATATCCTTCATTTTTTGGACGGCAAGTAAAGCGGGGATGTTGTAAGCATGGCTAAGCTGTTATAAGACTCTAGTGCATAGTTTCCCTCTTTGTCCTCTTTATTCATTTCTAGATACAACAAATACTTCTAACCTGAATTTATTTTCTTTCTATTCTCTATAAGAACATTCGACCCAAAAGTTTTGAGCAAAGAAGTCATATCATATACTATAAATACTGAATGTGGAATACTTTTTCAATAATTAGTTCAAAAAGGCATATGAAACAGTGGGGAAAGTAGTTGTTTCTGTGCATAAGTTTTGAACTCACTTCATTTTCACTTTCATTTCTGTATTAATTGCAAACTGTATATTATATGTATGTTCATCAGGGTCCAGCTCTTGAAAGTCCTGGAGACACGGAAAACTGTCTTACAGAAAGAGCAAGGCATGGCCTTTGCACGTGCTGTAGCTGCAGGTTTTGACATTGATCACATGGCACCATTGATGTCGTTTGCTGAAAGCTTTGGAGCCTCACGTTTGAAGTAAACAGCATTTCCTTGAACTGATGCCTTCAGTAATTCATTGACCTGTGACAGAATTATAGTTCCTTCAAGATCCATTTCCTGATTAAGTTGCTTGTATTAATGATGCAGGGATGCTTGTGTAAGATTTCTGGAATTATGGAAAAGAAAGCATGAAACCGGCCAGTGGGTGGAAATTGAAGAAGTGGAGGCAATGTCTAGCCCATCAGATTTTTCTGCTTTAAATACATCAGGGATTATGCTTTCCAGTGTGATCAACAAACAGAAGGAATTCAGTGAAACTGTTGAAAACAATGGCAAAGCAAGTATTGGCACAAATGCAGGTTTGAGCTCCGTATATAAGTGGTGTCATATGAAAATTGTTTTATTTATCATTTCTTCTTAACTCAATATGTTAGGATGGATCTTGCATGCTCCATTATTCAACTTAGACTAGTCCGGCAGTTTCAATTTCTGTAAGTTGGAATAGTTCCACTGGGTTTTGGCATTCTTGTGCATGTTGAATTCTAAGTTCTTGCATTAGAGAGAGGCCATTTAATCTTTTTCTGCACAAGACTGTTATTACTGAGAGTCCAATGACATTTATGTGTCATCAAATAGAAATATGAAATCAATACTTTGGTTTCACACAATATGCAATCTAGGTAGAATCATAGATTGGTCGTCTCCTAATATGGACAACTAAATACTAATCTTTTGTGTTAAAACATATAAGGTATGTTTAGAGTGTCGTGATCTCTCTATTTAGTGCATATGAGTGTGTGATCCAAAAAGATTCTTGATATGATTCTGGGTGATCTTTAGCATTCATTGTGAGTTATTAACTTTCGTATTCTATTTGATCTCATAGACTATATATCTGTAATGGTTTCAATGATAAAAAATATACAACATTCACCATCTCTTCTCTGTCTAGATTGCTCTCGTCTCTCTCTCTTTTAACATTTTGCACAAACACATCTCATGGTTCATGGTCACCCATAATCTGAGAAAAATCTTAATATCTTTTCAAGTCTCCCCAAAATGATGGAAAAAGGAAAAAGTTCTGCGTTTTTCTATATAAGACTATTTTTCATTCTTCTAGATACAAAAACCAAGAAATTATTTTGTTTCAATGGACACCTAGTTTCATGATTTTTAATCTGTATTGATCATATAGAAGTGTTGTCATGCAAAACTCAATTGTTTTCTTGTCTAAACTAATATTTCAGAAGCTTTATCTCGATATAATGGGTCACTCTGGTGGGTAATAATGTCAACAATTAACAAGAGGTACTGATTTGGCACTAGAAAGGAATAGAACTGTGACAATGGTCTGGGGAGCTGAAAGTTCTGTCACAAGAGCATATCTGTAGAATAAAGAAGTACAAATGTCCTGTTGCAACTTTTTTTCAGATGTCTCAGTTTTATCCCATTGATATAGTATTGTATTGATGTTTTTATTTTCAAATACTGATTGAAAAATTTAATGCTAGATGAGAAGCCTCCAATGGATCATCAACCACCCAGTAATGCAGAATATTTTCAAGGACAGTTTCCACATCATATGTTCCCTCCCTGGCCTATTCATTCTCCACCTGGTGCACTACCAGTCTTTCAAGGATATCCCATGCAAGGCATGCCTTACTACCAAAACTATCCACCAAATAGCCCATATTTTCAGCCACCTTATCCATCAGCTGAGGATCCTAGACACAGTGCTGGTCGAAGAATGGGACAGAGAAGGCATTCCATGGATAGTAGGGATGGAAATACTGAATCAGAAACTTCGGAGATGGATGGTCTGAGAGCAAGATCTCAAGATGATGCAGAACTGGAGAAGGAAACTTCAAAAAAGAAGGGCAGCTGGTCAGGTAAAAAGCAATCTGGCATGGTTGTCATTCGGAATCTTAATTACATTACTCCAAAGAGGCATAATGCTTCAGAAGGTGAATCAGAATCAGCTTCAGACTCTGAAACTGATGATGGAGATGGAGATATACATGGCAGAACTCCAAAGGCGAAGCACAAAGGCACTTTGAGATCTTCAAAAAGAAAAGAGAGTCATACAAAATCTATGGGTGCTTTGGATTCAACTGAAATGGAAGCAGTTGTTAATCAAAAGGGTGAAGAGGGTGGACAATGGCAAGCATTTCAAAATTATTTACTTAGAGATGCTGATGAAGCGGAGCGTGTTGTTGACCAGGGCTTGTTTGGAATGGAAAAGGAGATTCGAGCAAGACGACGACAAAATACAATGGGTGATGATCCTTTAGTTTCAAATGGTCGAGATATGGGTGAAAATAACCAAGGGAAAATAACAGATATGCTTAGCATTAGTGGAAATGTAGCTCGAATACGTAAGTCTTCAAAGGATGAATTATTGATCTCTGGAAGAGTGGGTCAATCTGGTGATGGTGGAAAGTTCATGGATGTACAATCCACAGAAATAGGTGGCAGGAGAGGATATAGGAGGACCGCAAATGATGATTTTATGATTCATGGACGAGAAAATCAATCAGGTTCTCCGTCTGATCCACTGGCTGTTAATGGATTTGAGCGAGTARCCGATTTGGATAGAAGGTCATCACATAACATGGATGACGATTCCTACATAGTTTCCATGAGGTCAGTGTCACTAGATCAAGTTGGAGCAGACGGAAGAAACGCTATTGACATGGATTCTGAGTTCCCATCATCAAATCAGATAGCAAAAAACACATCTAATTGGGGTTGTAACCAAGTCAGTTATGAGCCAGATGAATTAAGTTTGATGCCTGAGCGTGGAGGAGAAAAGGGGTCATCTGGTTATGACCCAGCTTTAGATTATGAAATGCAGGCTAATGTTGAGGATGGTGCTTCATTGAAGAAGAAAAATAAGGAGAGTATCACAGATGCCAAGCTAGGGTCCAAGAAATCAGACAGAGACCGGAAATCAAAGCTTATGGATACTTCTGATAAGAAGAAGAGTGTGGGGCCAATAAGAAAAGGAAAGCCTTCAAAGTTGAGTCCTCTGGATGAAGCAAGAGCACGTGCTGAGAAGTTACGAACCTATAAAGCTGATCTGCAGAAAATGAAGAAACAAAAGGTACTTCGCTAATTATTATATGAACACTTAGCTCCACTTGAAAAACTAGGCACTTACAGAAAAGTGGCCTGTGATTTTGGCCCGCAACTTAATCATCTAGTTTGTAAGGCCAGTATTATCAGATAAGATGTGTTTTCTATTTCATAACTTTCAAGTCTCCTTTACCAGCTGGCGTACTTGATTGTTGAAAAAACTTTCTGTTTTATTAGTCTAATGTGCTAATTTATTCTCTCAGGAAGAGGAAGAGATGAGACGACTAGAAGCTTTGAAGATGGATAGGCAAAAGAGAATAGCTGCTAGAGGTAGTTCAATTCCTGTCCAATCACCTTTGCCCTCTCAGCAAACCAGAAAACAATTGCCTACAAAACTTTCTCCAAGTGCTCATAGAGGTTCAAAGTTCAGTGATTCAGAGCCTGGACCAGTGTCACCTTTACAGAGGTTCCCTGTTAGAACTGCTTCTGTGGGATCTAGTGACCCTATCAAAGCCTCGAAAACCGGAAAATTGAATACTGGAAGCCACTCTGGTGGAAATAGGTTGAGCCGGTCAGTATCATCTTTGCCTGAACCAAAGAAAGAGAAAACTATAGTAACACCTGATACAAAGGCTTCCATGTCAAGGATCAGAAGATTATCTGAGCCTAAAATGAGTAGCAGTCAACATGTATCTTCATCAAAGCCACGAAGCGCTGAACCAGTATCAAAGCCTCAAATATTTGATGGGTCTGAGAGTAAGAAAATTTCTGCAATCATGAACCATGACAAAAACAAAGCTGCTTCTCTTCCAGAACTGAAGATTAAAAAATCCAAAGAGCCTGAAGTTACCAAGAGCAAATTGGCAGCAGAAGAGCTGAGACAGAAGGTAAATGGAACCAAGTCTTCAACCACTTCTGAAGGCACTGAACCGAAGAGGAGTAAAGAAAAAATTTCACATCATAGTGAAGGCGAAGACAATTTGGTAATTGAGAAGACTGTTGTGATGCTTGAACGTGAGAAACCCTCCATTTCTTTACTCAAAAGTAACGAAGATAAGGAGTTTCAGAAGGGACGTTGTGATGGTAATGAAATAGGGGAGAAAAATGAGGTGGTTTCAGATTATGTTGCCGTTCGTGCACCCGTGTCACCACTCACAGTGGATGAAATTGATGAAAAGCCCATTGAGCAGCAATTGCAAGAGCACCCTACTTCCCATGAGGTAGGATTGCTAAAACCTGAGGAAATTAAATATGGCTTTAATCTTGCATATCTCGCATATCTAATTAGGTTTATTTCAATTCTGATGGATGTGATTTGCACCTAGCAATCTTATATTTTGATTATGCATTTATACAAACTGATAATGCATACATATTGATTTTCATTTATAAAACCTGAAGTGATAAAAATGTTTATAGCTTCACATCTTTTCTGCTCCTTGTTATAATTGGGGTTAAAATCTCAGTTATTAGGCTATAATTCCATTGTTAAGATGACAGAGAATTGTATTGCACATTCCAATGTCTTAAGCTATCTTTCATCACTGAATTATAGCATCCATCAAATATTACTCCATCAAACATTACTTTGAATTTGTTTGATCGTTTGGCTTTAAGCATATAGCATATGTGCTCATCATGTGTGTGCAATAGCATGGTCACAAATTGCATGGTGATCTGTTATTACAGTTGAAATTTTCATCTTAAGTGAAGACAAAACCTGAATGTATCTATGAACGTACAAACATATTTTCTCTTAAGTAAACTATTTTCCCTCCAGCATTGGTGCTAATTTTCTCACTGATCTGACCTTTGTTATGTAATGGTTTCCCTCTTTTAGATCACAACAGGAAACTTTGTTAATGTGCAGATAGAGTTGCCAAAATTTTCAAGCATCAGTGGTGGTGAAAAACCGTATCAAGCTCCTTATGCACGGGTCTCTTCTTTAGAAGACCCATGTACTAAGAATTCAGAGTATGGAAGAGCTCCCCCTTCAAGCATTCAGAATGTGACAACAGGGACGGAAATGGCTAAAGCTCACGTATCTGATTCTAAAAATACGAAACTAGAAAAGATTCCAGAAGCATTGGATAAGCCTCAGATAAAGGAATCATCGAAAGGGTTTCGACGACTATTGAAGTTCGGGAAAAAGACTCATAGCAGTAACATTGAGTCTGACAATGTTAGTTTCAGTGGTTCTGAGGCGGATGATGCTGTCACTAATATGGCTTCTTCTACTGAAGGTAATTACACATACTCCATCCTTAGGCACTCTGATGAACAAAGATATTCAGAATGCATGATAGATGAAGTCTAATGAATATGTGTAGCAAAATGAAGAAATAAGTACATGTTAGTGACCTTGTTTTCTAGAATTTAAAGTTCACAGATATTGACGAATGGTCAGTAATTATCAAACCAAAAGCATCAGTGGTGATATCATGTTATTTTGTCCATTGTATTTTGGAATTAATAATCAAGACCTTGCCTTGCAGATCTTCTGGCATCTAGCCTGAGCTGTATCAACGAAAATACATTAAGATTATGAAGAGTCCCCATTTAAATATAGCAATGAGAATATGTTTATATTGTAGTGAGGAACATGCATACACCAATAGAATTCAGGAATTTCTTACCATTGTGATCCATAACCCCTAGGAGGAAACACCTCATTGAGCTGTGATAAACGCATGCAAGCATGTTTAAAAGTTTTCAGATTATATAGACTATGATATAATCAAACCTGTATAATTTCATATCTATATTGTTATTTCTTAGGATTTAAATGAGTTTTTGTAGTTGTATAACAACTAATTAAATTGATAGACTTCACAGGACTGTTTAGGTACTTTGCACATTAAATAAAATGACCTCGGATATTTATTTCCACATATAATCACTTATTCGTGTGAGAAACAAAATAACTGAGTTTTTGCAGGAAGTTAAATGGCAATAGCTAAGAACCCTCTAACACCGGATATAAGTGTAATTTATAGCAATTAGCTCTATGAATTACGGAACTCTCTATACATATATGAAGGTTGTGAGTAACTTGATGTGAAAATGCAATTTTGATATTTTCCAATGTCTTAGCTCCAGGCCAATGGAGAATCTTTAATATGAATGCATGTGATAATTATTTTATCTGCTCAGTATTCTGACAATCAATTTTGTTGTCGTCGTCAGTTCATACTTTGAAAAATCTTATCTCTCAAGATGAAACCCCAACAGCTGGCAGTACTCCACAAAAGTGTAAGCACTCAGCAATTCATACATCTCGGTGCAAAACATTGTTTTCCATTCTCCTTTATGTTCATATAAGTTATGTTGCTTGAACAAAGGTGTATATTAGAATCAAGGGCTTTATTTTTATTGCTGCAGCTTCCCGATCATTTTCTTTGCTGTCACCTTTCCGAAGCAAGACTAGTGAAAAGAAGGTAACAGCTTGACAATATGGATGTCACTAAAGCTGGAACTGGCGATGAAGAAGCGGCAAGTTTGTTTCATTTGTGCCATTTGGCTGTGAATTGCTATAGATTTTTTGTTTTCGTTATTTTCCAGTCTTGTGATTGTGAAAAGAATATGTAATACTACTATCTATGTTGTAAAAATTGCTCTTTGTACATTCCCATCATTTTTCAATATCCTAACGGTGAATTGTTTTGCAACTTTTCTTACTAAGAGTGGTAGTAGCATGGCATCAAATATTGAGATATTATTAGTTTTCTGCACATGGAAGGACATCTTAGATTCTTTTGATTAAACATGGATGAGACTTGCCCTTGCTATATGGTGGAGCTTCCCTGCAATTCCTTCATCTAATCCTATCCCTCTCCATATGGAGCATTGAAGATTTGAGAGCAAAAGCTCATTACACTTAACTTTGTTTTGCTCTTGCGAACGAAAGAAAATAATGTCTAGCCAGACCTATTTATAAATGTAACAACTTTAAATCATGTTTTATGTTTAGTCTTTATTACCGTACCATCTTCGCGGTTTACGGAGTTAAAATTTTGCACAAAACATTGAGTTGGTGAAACCAAAATTGTCCCATCAAATATTTTGTTTGGGGTCTTTTTGTTGCCTTTTTCCATATAAGATCAAGATAGCTTATCCTACAAATCATCTCACGTTACATACTGATTCTGATAAATGTCCTTATATTGCATAATGGGTTTTTGCCACTTTAATTGCTGCTAAAATCTTGATAAAACATGACTTTTATTAATCAAAGCGGATGACTAGACAAGAAATGTTGCTTTTGCTCATTCTAGTCAACGCCTCCTTTGCCAAGCACTCTGCAGCTTCTTGTGGATCGTCCATGTGCCTAATAAGACTCACAGCTTCTTGATTTCTCATTACCTGGAAAAACATAATACCAACAAATGAAATCAGCTTCTCTTTAATTTTAGAAATGGTAAGAAAATGTTGAGAGGAGGAATGTTTACCTCCCATATGCCAGTGCTTGCTATGAGGACAAATTCAGTATCAGAGTCGATCTTTTCAGCCCCAACAGCAAGTTCTGAGCTTTTATATTGTTTGTTACCTGCTGCATTGCCTGAGTCGCATGCTAATATGCGTACTTTGGGCACAAGTTTCCAATATCAGATATTGACATTTACACAATGCATGTGCATATGTGCACACAAAAGTAGATTGGTGGAATCTAAAGATGAGAAGTAATTATGAATTTTTTATTTTTTATTTTTATATTATTTATTTTTTTGCGAATACGTTTCCTTAATTTGTTTATTAGCAACTTGGGCAAATTTGCTTCAGAAAGCAACTAAATAAATGTAGTTGTAGGATGCTAGAATCACATAGATTGGAGTTAGAAGTGTTGCTACCAGAAAAAAATCTTCGAGTCCAATGTCTTTTGGCTGTTTGCTGATGTTTACTGCTTATCTGATGAGCCACGCCATCTCTGCACACAACAGCCCTGTAGTCACCCATGCTAGCCATAACAAGCTTTTCTCCATTGATCACCAATACAGAAGCTGAACCAACTCTCCCAGTCTCATCCTCCTTCTGTTCCTCTCTGACCTTTGCTCTTGCTCCGAGATATGCTTTTCTCATTGTCTCTTTGCTCTTTCTACTGACATGAGACTGCAGGGGCACAATGTAACATCACAAAGGTAACATAGGTAATGGGGCTGTGGCATCGAAATCTGGTGTTTCATGTGTAAAGCTGATTTCACTTTTCTTCTACATTGAGCAACATCTATTATGACATGTCTTTTCAAAGATTATATTAATATCCATTTTGAAAGTTCATGTCAACTGTTAAGGAAGTCAATCCATCATGCCAGAAAAGTTAACAAGCAGTTAATTAATTAGACTTCTCAAAAGCTCAAATTATTCAAACAAGTTAATTTTAAAAGTACTTTGGTTGCACTAAAACATTATGGAGCTTGACGTGTGGGTTAGTTATCGAGAGAAATCCAACAGCGAATACAACAGTTTGTTGCTGATTGCAGCATTTCTGATTATTTATTATGAGTTTGGATTACCTCTTTGAGCTTTCTATCAAAAAAATGGGATTGCATATACTTGGTAACTCCATCTCCAATGTGAGCATCGAATACTCCGAAAAACCACAACTCAAGCTCTTCCATTTGCTCCCTCTGTACCACAACCGAGTCAGAGTCCGACTCATCCGAGCCACCCTTAAATGACTGATCCTCAACAACATGATACCCATGAGAGATTGGCATCATCCATGAAGGCTTCTTCCTTATCTCATGCTCTCTTTTCTTGCTTGCTCCACCTATCACAAACCTTCTCAGCCTAAACGCCCGCCCAATCTTGCAAAAATATCAACATATATAAGTCAAACAAACTCATTTTCTTTACATTGTCATTAATAATGACCCTCATACATCATCTTTTCCCCTTAAAGATTTCTGATCAACTATCTATCACTCATATACCTCTCAAGTTACAAGAACTTATTCAAGACTGAATCTTTCATATGTATGTTTCATCATAAAAGAACCAAAATAACTAACAATACACATGTAGAAAAGAATAAAGATATAATAAACTGACCTTAAGCTTGAGATGAAGATCCCTGAACCCCATGTCAGTCCTTTGAAATCTGATAAAAGGGTACTCTCAACAAGATTTCCAAATGAAAATCTTTTTTTTTTTTTTTTCTTTTTTTGATTGTTTTAGTTTGGTTTGGTTTATTGCTTAGGTGATNAAAATCTTTTTTTTTTTTTTTCTTTTTTTGATTGTTTTAGTTTGGTTTGGTTTATTGCTTAGGTGATAAGTATAAAGAGAGGAAGATATTTGAAGTTAATACAAAGTCTATAATATAAGGTGGTCTCCTCTGTTCTCTCCTCTGGAGGCCTTGTTTTTAGGTTAATGTAATAAATACAAAACTTTATGGGCTTTGATTGTATCTGTTGAGCAAAATTAAACATGTAACGGTCAGCTTCAGCTTACCTTCTTCTTTGTTTCAACTCAAGTGGTGGTGAGTCATGTCTGTGAAAATCTGTCTGAGACTGGAACAGAACTTGCATGGAAATTTTTGGCTTCTTTTGTTCGGTAGATTTACCAAATGCTTTCTACTTGAAGTGGACCGCCCACACCCCACTTTCTGTTTTTATTCCTTGCATTGGCTGGATTTTTGAGCTTTTGTTTATAAGGTCAATTGTAGAGTCGGACTTCGTTGGTCATATTTTTTTATTTATTGTTTCCGTAAAATGATTTTTGTGTTTTCTTGTTCAGAAAATGAGAAAATTGTGTTCGGTAATTGTTTTAAGATAACTGTTTTGGAAAATATATATATATTTTTTTCTAAGACTGGATGAAAAGCTCTTTCAAAACATTCATTTCATACCTAAGTTTAAATTAGTTATTGTTTAAATATTATAGAACAAAATCATTTACTAATGATAAAATGTTACTCGTCACATTTGTTACTTGTTATATTAAAATAAATTTTATAACCATTGCATTTATATTTTAATTTTCACTATACTGTTGTGTAAAATATTTATCCCAAGTGTATTATCAATCTTAAATTATTAAAATATAATTCTTTCAAAGAAAAATCCTTTTCTTCTTGTCAGGAAACTATTTATTTTATTTAATGTAATGGATTTCCTCTAAAATTTAAAAAAAAAAAAATTGCATTCAATAGAATTATTTACTCAACTGTGATGGGAATTTAATCATTTGAGCTTCGTCTACAATTACTAGTGTTAGTTGGAAAACTTAAAATTGTGGATCATTATTTTATTTCTTATTTATGAGCTAGGTGAAGTACTTAAATGAAATAATTATGCTTACACATTGGTTCATGCCACAATTGAAGTCAATGCAGCATGGAAGAGGGTGGTTTTTCTTATTGTTTTGGTGAACAAAATTTAGCCAATTGAGAGGACTCCTGACTTCAAAATCAATATAATAGTGAACATTAATCTTGTATAATCAATTCTAAACTTGGCGTAAACATGGTTTGGAGACGAAGTAAACCCATTTTCATTTAATTGAATGAACTTGGGAATTGGGATAAGTTTCTTCGAGTAGAGTCAAGTTTTGAGCAAATATTTTGGATCTCGGACTCCTATTATTTTTTTTGAGTCTGGTATCTATTTTCTATTTCACTCAATTACGTGTTGACTGAAGCAGAAATGTAGGAGGGTTTCTGGGCAAGACTATTCTCCAAATTCTGGGTGATACAAATGTGTATTGGACTTACTGAAACTGGTCGTTGACAATCCATTGAGGCTCTGAAACTTTCAAGCCTTCTAGATGTGTATAATTATATTCAGTGGAAAAGAAAAATTGAGAGATGTACCCTTCAATTGAAGTTACTTTTCTCTACAGCGAGAACCTATTAAAGGATAAATAATAATCTTTGACTTGGTCCTCCAGGAACAGAGTTCCTTTTCTATGATATAGAGTTAGGTCATCCTTGTACAATGGTAAGTCTTCCATATCGGGGCTAAAGCAATAAAAAAGCTGAAGCTAATTGGTGGGGAAATGATATTAAATCGACATAAAAGCACAACTAAATGGTCAATACTAATTCAATGGTATGCAGGGGTGGGTGATCGTGTGTGTTTCTTTTCGTGATCATGTGTAACTATTACATCAAAATTACGTTATCCCTGTAAAAGCATAAATGCTTAAAACTTAAACACGATACGAAAAGTGGGGGCAATAGGATAATCCTGTATCCGAGATACGTGTTAGGAAGCACTTGTTTATCTGCAGAATTCGCACAACGAAAACAAATAAGAATAGTCAAAAGATCTCTGACATTCACCCAAACGTTTTTAAGCAAATAAGAATTATAAGCAATTCTTATTTGTAGGTCAAACATGTTGTAACAAGAAATAATGACAATGGTATATATCCAATTCAAGTGAAACTTTGTCCAAGAGATGCTTCTATCAAGCACTCTTATTTTACATCTGAGAGTTATGATACATATATGATCTGTTAGACCTCCAGTACGGTTTACTTATAATAGGAATACTAGTAAGAGGGATACATTGGTAATTGTAGGCTGAGTTAAGGGGCACGTTGGTCATTCTGATAGGTTAACATTAGTTAAAATAGTAGCTGATGTGGCAGATTGTTAACCATGTGATGAAGATGGACGGTAGTAGATAGGAGGAGGAAATAAGAGGGAGGAAAGAGGAAAAGGGAGGCAATATGGAAATTAGAGTGGACTACAAGTCTGAGTAAGAAGAGACAAGGCGTTGCTCATGGTGGGGTAATGCTATACATCCAATGCAGTTTACTTATACTAGGAGGGGAATATGCCAAAATGGCCATATTAGAGGGGGTCTTTGAAAAATAACTCAGCTTCAATGTTTCTCTCATTCACCTAGCCTCCAAACATTATCTTTCCCCTTATACTCCGTTTTACTGTGACTTCACCCATTTTTTTAAAAGCAAATTATTTTTCAAACAGTGACCTCACCACTCTCTCTCTCTCACCTCAGTCACGATCGGATGAAGGGAGTCACACATCTGACGAACTAGGCAGCTTCCGGTCATAACGACATCGGTGAACTCGCAGTTATCTTCACGTCTAGTCGATGAACGTCTACAGTGAGTAATAATTTTTTTTTAATTTGCCCCTTTACTGGTTTTGTTATGCACATGTTAGTTGTTTGCATCGTTCCGGTGTTAGAATGTTGTTTAGTGTCTTTTTTGGTGAAAAAAACTGTTTTTTCGTGATGAACTGCTTCGAAATGTCGTTGGTGGGACCATCATCTTGTCGGAGAAGACGCGACGAGTGTCGGTTCACGTTAAGATTGGACCGATATTTGTAAACATTTAAAATGTCGGTCCAATCTCATCGTGAACCGAAACTTTTGTCACCAACGTTTACAAATGTCGGTCTAATCTCAACGTGAACCCACACTTCGTCGCGTCTTCTAGCAAATGTCGGTCCAGCTAGAATGTCTGTGTAGATTGAATAAATAACAGTGTAGGTCCAAATGACGGTTCATTTATTAGTAGGCATGAATGGTGAATATGTCAGTCCATCGACAGTGTTAATAAATGACGGTTCAATAGTCAGTAAGTGGTATTTAGATTATAATTTTTGTTTTATTTGTTTGCCTTAGTATCAACGATTTTTGGTAAGTCTCTAATGAACTATTTCTCTGACTTTGTGTGTTTTATTTCTTTGATGGTGCAACAGAGAGAGATGGAAGAAATATGTGTCATGGTGCATTATGGTGGTCGTTGAGAGACCGATCCAAGTGATAAACTTGATTATATTGGTGGTCGTGTAAAGGGAATGACAATGGCGAGAGATATTCGATATGCTCAGTTGGTGAAACTTTTGTATGTGACACTAGGAATTGAACATGAAAAATATGTTTTGAGACTAACAGCTGTATTTTCCTATGATACCTCCATATTTTCTCCACTAGTGACCTTCGAAAATGATGGAGATATTAAGTTCTTTCTTCAATATTGTAGAGGTAGGGACAAACTTACTCCCTTGATGGTGGTTGTCGAGGAAAAAGAGAAGAGGAGTTGTCCTTCCATATGTTTCGGAGGTAAAAAAGTGTCTTGGGAGAAAAATGTAACAGACAAAAATCTACGTTCAGGTGGTGCAAGTAATCAACCGTCTCAAACAATGTCGTCAACCCCATCTTCTCTTGCAACACCATCATCTTCATATTTTATGTTGAGTGAAGCTACATCAAGAAGCGTGAGTGAGATAATAAGAGAAATATATGATGTTGTAACAAACAGTCATCTTGGTAAACAAATAGAGTGTCTCGACAAGAGGTTTGAATTACTAACATCTGACAATGATAACGATCGCGGGGATGATGAAATTCATTCATATGATGATGATATTGGTGTGAATGAGGATATTGGTTGATATGATGATTATAATTGTCAGAATGTTAATGTCGATGCTGATGTTGGTAATTGTGGACATGATGATGTTGTTGAAAATGAAAATAATATTGGTCCACATGATGATGTTGTTGGGAATGAAAATAATATTGGTCGACATGATGACATGGACGATGATTTACCAGGGCATAATATTGGTGCAGGAGATTATATCGAGGGTAATGATGTCAACACCGTTCCTCCGATCAGGAGCATGTCAGATGCATTTTTTGATATTGGCTCTCAATATATGCCCCCTATCGCTAATGATGCTTGTGGTGAAGATGCGTCTTCTTTTATGGATGTTGGTTTGGATATAGTAGTTGGAGAGATGTTTGACACCAAATTAGAGCTCCGAACAAAACTTGCCACAATAGCAACAAACAAGAACTATGAGTTTATTGTAGCTAGGTCCACGAAAAAGCGTTTCGAGATGGAATGTCATGACAAATGTTGTAGGTGGAGGATAAGAGCTACAAAAGTTAGCAATGATCATCCATTCTTTCAAGTGAAAAGATATCACAAGTGGCACACGTGTGAGAGGACACAGCTGGTTCTAGATCACAGGCAAGCAACAACCCACTATATTGGGCGTGCCATCAAACATAAAATTAAGGATTATTTGAGAGTTTATCGACCAAAGATATCATTGCTGATGTCCAAAAAGACATGCACATTAGAATTTCTAACAACAAGGTTTGAAGGGCTCGGCCCTATAACAACTACTTGGAGATCCTGCTGAGTCTTATAACACGCTCTCTAGATATTGTCATATGTTGGAAATAAATAACCCCGGGACTGTTTCAAAAATAGAGACAGATTCAAATAATCATTTCAGATATCTTTTTATCATGTTAAGTGCATCGAAGATTGGGTTTTTGTCAATCATGGGACCAGTCATTGCAGTTGATGCTACGTTCTTGAAGAGAAAATTCAGAGGCACACTCTTTACGACATCTTGCAAGGATGCGAACGAGCAAATTTTTCCACTGGCAATAGGGATTGGTGATTCAGAGAATGATGCATCGTGGGAACGGTTTTTCCAACAGCTTCACGAGCAAATCGGCCATGTCGAACATGTTTTATTTGTATCCGATCGTCAAAAGAGTATTTTGAAAGCGGTATCAGGAGTTTTTTCTAATGCACTTCATGGTTTATGCACTCAACACATCAGTCAAAATCTGAAGGCGAAGTTCAAGTTTGATGAGAAACTCATACAAGAGTTTAAGCTTGCTGTTTATGCGTACTGTGAATCCGATTTTGATTCACACTTCAGAAGAATTAAGGCGTTGTCTCCATCTGTAGTCGAGTATCTTCAAACCACATTTGGCTTTGACAAATGGGCACGTGCACATTTCCCTAGCAGACATTACAATATGATGACGTTTAACATCGCAGAGTCACTAAACAGTAAACTAAGACAGACCTGCCTGTTACCGGTTTCACTACTTGTTGAGTTCTA
>JANKKB010029234.1:0-20953 GCA_026225775.1 Bursera palmeri | reverse complement strand
AAAGTCCATCGTCACCTCAAAATAGCAGTGTTCTCTTTATTCATACATGACAACAATATCATTAACAAGTATTGTTTTATCAATTTAAAAATAAGTTTTAAAAACTATACGAAGATAAAATTTGAAAACTTATATTGTATTTACTTTGAAGAACTAATATTTGTTATGCCAATACAAATATGGATGTGTTGCGAGTGATTGTAATAGTGACTATTGGTTTCTTATGAGGAGGACGTGTGAATCACTCTATTTTATCAAATAATCTTTTGAATTAGGCATCTAATTCTTCTAACTTATATGGACTTGATAATTCGGATAAAGATGATTGGTGACATAACATTTTGTAGTTTTTTCATATCAATGTGGTGCACTTATATGTTAATATATAGGGCAGTTGACAATTGGCCAGAGACATTTGAGATGATCGATGCATAGTTTTATTGTCATTTTTACAGATTTGAAAGACCGAAATTGATACAAACGATGCAACCTCATCCGGATGTAATCTCAAGAAACTGAGGCAAATTAAGCAGTCGGTACTCTAGATTTAAACGATGTTTTGATAATCTAATACGGCGACAGCAGCCACAGATAGGCAAACGTCAACAATCAACATACCTGCTCCAGTCACTGGCACTACTGTTTCATGAAGCTGGCTGTAGAGTGGTTATGATAAGGCTAGCTAAGATGTGAAAGCTCATGAGTAAAATAGCTGGCCACCAACATAACAAGATCAATTTGATCAGATTACGGATAGGACTTGGCAACAGCACTCTCACTCTCGCTCTCCTGCACATAACATAAATAGATAGCAATCAAATTATTAATATATTCTCGGTTTATGACAGAAACAGCCTAATCCTACACTAATTGTTTCATTATAATTGAATGATTGCAAAATAATTGATGATCGATGTGACAATTAATCAGATCATGTATCCATTAACATCAATCGGGTGCTTTTGTAATACGTCCTTTGGTTTACATTTAATTCATGGGCATGTGAAGATTGTTGAAATATTGATTATAATTTGATAGGAAATCGGCCGATAAAGTTGATTAGAGTTCACCATAAGAAAAAAAGAGTAAGAGTAGAAGATAAATTAAACAGTGTTTATCTATCAGCTTTAATAGTTAAATTAATCTTAATTTGCACTAGCTTAATTAGTAAGGTACGGATTAAATTGAATGCTGCTATGGGGCTTAATTTAAATATTGTCAAATGCTTCACTTCCAAATCCACCAGCATTAAAAAGCTAGCATCATGGCTAGTCTTTTTGAGTAATTTCTATATCTATCTTAGGCTTCAAAACTTTATGTTCCATACAATTTGGTTTGAGACAGGATTTCCAGTCATGTATATCAAAGTAATCAAAAAAATCTTATTAATTAACTTTCCTTCTTTTTGATACTTATATGGCGTTGAAGGGATATTCATTTCATGATTCGATTGATGGTCTAAAACTCGTGATAACAACATATACAAAAATTATATATAAACTTCTAAGAATACAGAAAACACAGTTTTTCTATTTTAGAGTTGATGGACAAGACAAAATTAGTGTAAAAAATGACCCCAGATTAACCATATTAAGGTGCCTAAAACTGAAAGCCTTATGTGAAATCTGATATCCACATACCTAGTCACTAACAAAGCTCATGTACTCTCTCCCGCCTACACATTAACCATTGAAGAATGCCATACTTCTTCAGAAAATCTTCCATTTTTTTTTTTTTTTTGCATAACAAAGGATTTATTGATCATCTATGCAGGATAAAAAGAACTTTATTTTGTACTATACTNGTACTCTCTCCCGCCTACACATTAACCATTGAAGAATGCCATACTTCTTCAGAAAATCTTCCATTTTTTTTTTTTTTTTTGCATAACAAAGGATTTATTGATCATCTATGCAGGATAAAAAGAACTTTATTTTGTACTATACTGCAGGAACTATGTATAATTTACAAACCTAAAAGCACGGCATGCAAGAAGATAGGGTGATATATACCTGAATTGTAAGTGTTCCATCACTCAGAAACGTTTTAATGAAGAAACTTCTCGATTATAGTGCTTCACTGATTCGGTGGATACTGCACTATGGTTCGAGATTTCACTGTCAATATGTATGTACTGTGGAGGTCCAAGAAGAAATGACCAACTGTTTGCTTTTCTTTGGTCAAAAGTTTTAACATCCTCGTTGAAGATCATGTTACTCATGTAGTTGTCTTCATGCTGACCAAGTCTTACCAATTATTTCTTTATTTATTCATTGGAAGATCAATGGAAGTCAAAGTTAAAATAATTGTAATCAAGATTCTGGTTGTGAGAAGCTGATACATAATTATATCTTTGCATCAGATTCAGGAAGCACTCATTGACCATCTTCTTTGGGATTTCCCAAACTTCTCTTGATTCATCAATTGGTTTTGTAACCCATTAGTTGCAATTTTCTCAAACTTTGGTTAATTTAATTAGCTATTTTGGCTCCTTACATTTAGCCAGTATTTGTTCGTTTGTCTTATACTTTTCAATAATATAATTCTTCTCGAACATATATACTATCACTCTTATACACGTATGTGTACATACGTACATGTATATGTATAAATTTACTTGTACAAATACATGTGTCCGTGTCAGTGAGCATATAAATGAGGATAGCAATCCCTGATTTTGAGCAACTTCAATCTGTGCTCTAGTCATAGTCATATAAATGCAGTATGCAGCAGAAGGGTGTGCAGGGGCGTGCATGTTTGGCCTTTCCTTGTTATTTTATGTCAACACCAACTTTAATTTCTTTCTTACATATATACATATATGCTTCAATAACACGAAACCCATCTCAGTTTCTTAACCAAAATTAGTAGAGAAGAATAGCACAACTGTATAAGTAATACTTCAAATGCTCAGGCACATTGAATTGCATTCATGGATTTTGAATCGTGTACCAAATTATTCTATTATTCTCTCTCTCTCTCCCTCCTATGCATACGCTTTGAAGTACTTTCTTCTACATATACGTACGCTTGTAAAACGTATAAACAATACTATGAAAGCCACATTCATCGAATAGTCCTGAAGTTGTCGTACGTTATGACCATTTTCGGCATCACTGCTTTCCAGTTCTTAAGAATGTTACATTTGGGTTGAGAAAAAGCAATCTCGCTGTTGCTTGACATCAGATTGAATTACCAAAGTTATAAATAATCACATAAGATTGCACAAAATTTCGCATGGATTTTGTAGCCAATTAAGCAATCGCGTGCTTAGAAATTTATGCTCAAATGCAAGTCAAAAAATCACAAGAAGAGAAAAGGGAAATAAAGAACATATATAGATTTGACTTACATATATAGTTCATCTGTACATCCCTTAACTAGACGATCTTCTTTTCTCCTCCATCTATATAATCTTGCAAAAAAGGAATAAAGGAAAGTAAAAGGTCACATGTGAACTCATAACGACTGATTCAGCATTGCTCTTTTTTACGGTTCACTATCTCAGCAGCATTAGCAAAAGTCCTCATTACATCTACTTGCGATCGTAGAGACAGTATATAGTCTAGGGTTTCTTCAATCAAAGAGACTTCATCCATGAATTCTCCTCCGGGAACTAGACTCTTCAACAAATTTGTCCTCTTCTTGACCATTCTCTTCGCAATAGAACTGGCGACAACCTTTCCAGGTACTCTTTTCATTACTCTTCGAATCGTACCGCAGCTCCTCTTCAAGATCTTCTTGCTTCTAGCCCTCTTGTTGCAGTACATGGTTGAACCGATTGAAACCTTTTTTAGCCTCTCATAATCAGAACCCAATATGTGTTCGACAATTACCCTGTCATTATCGTCTTTTGCAGCACTAGCAATGAGAGCACGACTCCAGCAAGTCCTACCATTTCTGGCAAACGCCATGGCTACGTCCGCCGATAGCTTTATCGCCTTCTTTCTCTCCGAAACGCTCATGTTCTTCGAGGAATTACTACATAGTTGGAGACCCAACATCCATTTCTTGAGGAACTCTTGCTTCAATGAACAAGGAGAACGCATCCTGCAGAAGACAAACCATTTAAAACATGGATTATTGAAGTCAATATTTAGGGTTTTCGAGGTTCATTAAATTATAAAAATAATGCGGAAACGAATTTAATGTTTTCATCGTTGGCCACCTTTATAGTTTCGTCTCCCCGGAACTTAATGCTTATATTGAAAAAAAAAAAAAGTAAAATAAAGAGAAAATGTGAAGAAATTAGAAAAAAGTTCAGGGAATTAAACGTGAAGTAGACAGCTAGGGTTTCAAGTAAAACAGTGAAGAAAGAAGATAATATGTGAAAGAAAGGAGAGCAGAGAAATGCTATATATATAACAAAATATATATATATATATATATATATATAAAAGTATATGTGTACGTACACTTATTGACACATAATAATAAAGCTAGTAACGTACCTTGCTAAATCTCTTCTATTAAATAAGAAGAAACAAAATCATACATGAGATGTAAGTGAAAGAAGTTTCAGAGAGTTGCAGTTTCGCAGATCCAAGAAAGTGTATCAGAATCCAAGAAGGGAGTTGAGAAAGAGAGAGAGAGAGGAAATGAGGAATGAGAGGGAGAAGAATGTGCGGAAACCCCATTTATGTACTCAAAGGAGAGAAGTGGTGGGCCTTTGAGAGAAAGACACAGCACATGCAGGCACATGGTGTGCATGGCCCACCTCAGAAACCCTAGAGAATATTAATTTTATTTATTTTAGGAAATGTTTCAATTAAAAGATTTTATAGTGTGAATAAAGGTCCCCGTAATGTAATGCAAACCTAACTTTTGTAACTTGCTATGAATACAAACAAAACTCTCACTAAATGGACTCACTTCATCAATTAATATTATTAATACCCTTGTGGCTTGTGGCCCTGCTGCTCTGTCCCTGTGGACTTACATGCTGTGTTGGAGAGAACACAAGATCATAACAGAGAGAGAGAGAGATCGTTTTGACAAAATAAAAATCAATCAAATTAAATTAGACAAATTGATAAGCTAGCGAGCTGCAATTTTCAAAATGAGATTGCGATTTTGCTTAAAAAGTTAAAGTTGGCATTAGGGTTTTCGCTAATTTTGTAATTGTTATACATGATTACAACTTGTAATTACGGTGATTGAATTTATGAAGCAATTATTCGAGCTTTCTATTTAATTTAAATCATGTGTTGTTCTTTACTGCATCAACACATGAGATGTGTTTGAGGTTACAGAAGAGAGGTAGCAACAAGCTACAGCGCTTCGAAAGAGAGATGTCATAGACAAAAAGCAGTCTCAAGTCTTGGGGGAAAAAAAAAAACATTCAACACCAAGCTGCATGCTTTTTGAAACCTTTAATCTATGCTGCATTTCTCACTGTTACATTAGTTTCACAATAATAATAAAACTTAGGTCCTTTACAGAATATTGTGTGGAAATTTGTGTTATATATCATTGTATAAAGAAATGAATTGATGGAGATGATGAAGAGGGAGAAAGAGAGAGAGAGGGGGGGATAAAGAGAGAATTGGCAGGATCCGGAAAACATGGGTGAAGTTGAGAGGGAGAAATGGGTCCTACGAGAAGAGAAATTCTAGGGCATGGGTTTTGGGTCTAGAGGAAAAGAAGTCCGTCCCCCACATGGTCTCCACATGGTGGTTTTTAAAGTTTGCTCTTGTGAGGCCCTTCTCAATATTACACTACACACGTTTTCTTCAATTATTATTATTATTTCTTTTATATTTATATCTCTCCCCTCCCATCCCATTAATCTACCTTTTACGTACACCAAACCAAGATATTTCTCTTTTCTTATATATATATACAGACACACAAACACTACACACTCCATTTTCATATACTTATAATTGCATTTCTCTACATCTTTTCTCTTTCATGTATATATATATACACACACACTAAGACATATATATATCCGAAAAGGGAATGAATAGAGAGTAGTGATGAATGATGATCATTTTATACTTAATTAATTTGGTTCTAGTATAAGTAGAGGTCTTTGGTATAGTAGTTGTATAACGTTACCTATAAGTTATACTATGAAGAGATCGTCTCATATATATACACTATATGAATTCATGGGTTGAATATGAATCATGAGATGGATTACTAAATCTATTATTATCACAATTATTTTTCTTTCTCTTTTAAAGAGGATTCCAGTTTCAAGTTGGGTAAAATCAAGATAGTAATTTTCAAATATGTGTGAATTAATGATCCACTTATCATAAACATCAACCGAGTTTATTACAATTCTTTTACATCATCGTTTTATATATAATGATCTTCAATTTCTCTCCCTTTTAACCCCAAATAAGAGATATTAAAAAAGTTAATTAACGAATAACTTTAGGGTGGGACCGATAGAGAAATGGTTGAAATCAATTGATTAGTGGTTATAATTTTAATATGTGTCAAGGGGTGGTGGTGGTGTTTGATTAGAGAGAAAATGAGGAGGAGACTTGAAATCGAGGCGCATGCGTAAGCTTTGTTTGTCATGCATCTTCTCTTCTCTTTATACACAACAACTTTTTCTTTCAATCTCTCTCTTTCTTGAACTTTCTTTCTTTCTCATCTTAACAATTTCTTGCAAAGCATGAGTTTACTTAATTAGCTTGATTTGTGGCATTCTTGCTCTTTAATTCGAAGCAGTGGGACCTCATATGTCAACGCTAAGAAACTGCTGTCTCCCCACTATGATATCAATCTCTTTACTAATAATCAAGTATGTTTCTTTGCTGATTTTTTTGGCTTATTAATTTATTTTAATTTGTGCCAAATTAGCTCAACATATTACAGTGGGTCTTCAATGGGTATATATCCAAAAAAATTTCCTTTGGTGAAGAGCTTTTTATGAAGAACTTCTCTAGTTAATATTTTCCCTTTTCTCATTCGTTTCCGAGTATTTGTATTATTGTCTAGATTTTTGTAATTTCTCTCTTTGGAGATAGTGAAAGTGATTAGTAGGACGCGAGGACGTAGGTATTTATATTGAACCTCGTTAATTTTATTGTTCCCTTATAATTTTATATTTTCTCATTTTTTGCTTAATTGTTTATTATATTTCAATAGATAATGTTATTTTTAGGATTGCTAGAGAAATTGGCAGTTGTTCAAAAGAATGTTACTATTTATTGTGATAGTCTGAGTACTATCTACTTAGCAAGATATCTAGTATACCATGTGTTTATGAAATATATTGACGTTAGATATCATCTTGTGTATGAGATTATTGATGAATTAAGGATTTTGTTTAAGAAGATTGAGATTACATATATATATATATATATATATATTTTTTTTTTAATATACAAAAAAATGTCCTTTAATGAGCACCTTTTTATGAATGACCTCTATAGTTAATATTTTCTTAGTTTCTCATTTGTTTATGGGTATTTGAACCATTATTTATCCAAATTCTGTAATTTCTCTCTTTGGAGATATTGGAAGTGATTAGCAATGCCCGAGGACGTACGTATTTATACCAAACCTCAAAAATTTTGGTATTCTCTTCTCTTTTAATTTTGTATTTTATTATTATATTTGAATAGCCAATGTTAATTTTCGTGTTTAGTTTTCGTTGCACAACGTTTTTCTTGATTATGTACTTACATGCATCCACACACATAAGATAGTAGTACATTGAGTCACACATTTAGAGATTAATCTATCGGCTGCTTCCTCTTTTATTAATTGGTGCATGCTAATTAAGATATATTATAGATAATGAAAGAAAAGTTATGATATAACATATGGTTCGATTTTTTCTCTCAGGAAAGAAAAAATTATACCATCATTTTGGCAATAAATTAAATTATTATTATTATTTTTTAAAAGAGTCATTTTCATCAAATAATTTTTTATTTTATTGTATTCGAAAGTCTTGAAAGAAGAAATATTATATGAAAATGAAAATGGTACGTAGTACTTATAGATAGATAAAGAAGGGTTTGATTTTGGAAAGGTGAAGCCCACAAGGCAGAAAGTGTAACGCAAGAGGGACCAACAAGGGGTCCACCCCCGCGATTTACGCATAACCTTACATTTGACTCCCTTCACATGTCAGTAAGTAGCCATCAACTCTTTTTTCTCAATTAAATCTTCTTCTTCACCCTCCCCGTACCACTTAATTACTAATTATAGGCTTTAATCTAAATTAATTAATTATATATAATTATCAAGAATCAATATTTTCCCATCTATAAAATCTTGAGCAGTGACATGTGCAGAGCACATGAGATCGAGTGCACCTCATAGATCGGGGCATGGTGGTGCACGCACGCATTGAAGGATAACACACACATGTGCACACATGGATGGGTCCCCGACCATGTCCCATAAAAACTTTACACCCCATACATCCTTCAATCATCACAATATTCACCTTCATTAATTTCCCTTCTATTCTTTTCTTCAATGTTGCCCCTTTCCCTTGTCAACCTTGGAATTGCTACATTTCATTCTTCAATTTTATCGACTTAATATGATTTAGATTGATCTATAGTAATCTCGATTCAATAAATAAAAAGCAAAGTTATTGATTTATCAACTTAATATGATTTAGATTGATCTAATAAAGTTATGGAAAAATAGTAATGTGAAAATGTGATGAGAATGGCAGTTAAGCAAGAAACAACGGTGCTGAATCTTTCTTGTTGTGCTTAATGTTGAATATTGACTGACCTTAATTGTCGGCTTTTTCTTACTTAGTTTTTCTTTGATTTCTTAGTCAAAAAGTAATTCTTTCGAGTAAACTAGGTTGTCTTGATTACAATTTTTAATTAAATTAATGCTCAAGTAATTAATGATTACAATTTTGACTTCTTGATGAATATTATTGAATTCACATTAGTATAAAAAAAAAATCAATTTAACTATATAATAAGTAGTGGGTCAATGTGTTGATTAAATCAAGTTGTTTTTCTTGGTAATATAAAGTCATAATTAAGTCTAATTAAATTGATTCTTAATTTACAAACTAATACATTATTTTAACTCATTTCAATTTGGATAAGCTAAGGCTGAACCACATATCATTCAGAATTATATCCATTAAAATTGAAGATAAGAATTGATGGAATTCAAAGACTAACATTACAAACCTGCCTATGTGTACAAAATGGGAAAGCGTAAAAAATATGCAAGTCTAGGGGTCAAGTATTGAGTTTTCAAACAAATTATTTAGTTGTTGAGTTAGCTTAATTACTTTATATTTTTCAAAACGATGCTCGACAGATGTTTAATAAGGCGTTTATTAGGTGACGGGTAGTCGAACGTTGTTGGATACATGTCAAATAATGTGTCACATCATCTAGCATTGTGTCTGCATTTAGAGAATCAAGGTAAACTTGGTGTTCGAATAAGAAGATGACCAAAACATCTAATTTTTGAAAGAAATTCTTATTTCTCAAAATATTCTTAAAAAAGTTAGCTATTTTATATTCCAATACAATTACCTTATAAAAATGACATATAACTCACCAAGATTTATAATAGTATATAATAAAATGATTAGACTATTGTAATTAAATTTTTAATTTAAAATTTTGATACCAACTTACAACAATCTATCTACTTCCGAGTGTAATAGTGTACCAATTTAGTTTTATAATAAGCCCGATGCAAAGTTGTCTGGTATCATACAGTTTAAATATTGCAACATGTAAATTAAATTAATAATGGACCATCATTATCCATGTGTATCAATTAGCTGCACCGCCACAATTAATATTGAAAGAGGTAGCTACTTCCTAGTGTAGTTTATTATTATACTCGAATGACTTTACAGCAAGAAATCCATTAGGAAATTTCAACTTAATTATAATTAATTGTTAGCTATATCATATAGGTACAAAAAAATTTCATAGTTTATTTGATTTTCACCTATATCTTAATTTTCTATATGTTTTCGATCTATTTCTAATTAAATATCAAGATTTGTTTCGTATATGTACATGTACAAAACCTTTGGAAAATCATTGTCGTTCTCTAATTTAACAGGATTTTAGTCGAATATTAATCAAGGTTTTGTCAATTAGATTAGAAAACTTAATTAATTAATAGTAACATATATGCCCTCTAAGAGTATATTTATGCTCCTTATTAACTAATTCAAGGTAAGCTCGATCGTCTTTAATTTATATTATCATTTTCTTCATTCTTCTACAGCCTGCTACAACGATAAACTATTCTTGGGCACTGATAATTTGATAGTTTTATTTAATATATGTTCACTTTTGCATATATATTAGCCATTGTTTCCAACCACGATCTTCAAATTCATATCTCAACTCTTGAAACACAATACTAGTAAATTTTGAAGTACAAGTTGTTAAATTCTCATCACATAGTAAAATGATATATAAATTTCAAGAAATATATGTGTAAAAAATAAATATAGTAGAATAATTTTATTTTTAAATTTGTTTTGAAAAATAGCTTTACCATTTAGTCGTAACACGTTGTTGACAGTCTGACAGTACGATAATATAATTCGATGATTTTATAATGTGTTCGACAACTATCAAATTATTGAACATAAAAATCTAGAATAGATTATTAATTATAATTAAAAATAAGGTTATAGTTTCTAGAACTCATGTAAATATTTATATTTACAATTTTTATTATTATTTCAGTACAATGATATGCTTTTATTGTTATTATTATTTGTATAAACATAGACTCGTCGGCTCATCCATATATTAGAATGGACGGCATTAATTGATAGTACTATTTATTGCAGAAAACGACATATAACATTTGTGGTTGTTATAATAAGATGGAGTTTCGATTATTCTAGCTCTATGTTAATCGACTGAAAATCAAATCGTTCACGAATTATGTAACTATGAGGAGGCCCCCTATCACAAACCGAGCAAAATTTGAACTCGAAATGAAATTAATAAACTCTGAATAATGCCATGTGTGCAAGACATGCGCATGAGAGTTCATTGATCTATTATATCAAATTATTTATTATAAAAGTTGGTCTTAATTTGACTTTGAACAGAAAGAAAGTCTAGGTCTCTGTCCAAGCTTCGATGCATCTACTGAATAATTGGAGTTTTGAGATCACACAGATCTTCAATAGATCATATCCATGCAGCTACCTAGCTGCTCTACCAAATTTTCAGTATCATGTTTGCTATGTAGGCCTACCCACAACTTATAATTCAGTGGTTGAAATATTAAACCTCTCGGGACTCCATTCGAAAACGAATATTTTAAGAGAAAATTTGAAAAGTATTACCTTGATTTATTTTGATCTTCTCAAACATGGGTTTTGAATATTTCAATCGTTTATATAAAAAGGTGCCATTCCTCAACATGTACAGAACGCATAGCTCAATGTTTACATGTATAAAAAAGAAGTGTAAGATAACAATTAATTAAGATATACATATAAAGCTTCATAACAAGTTTGATATGAAGTTGTAAGAGTTCTTTTTTCCGCTACTTCACTGCTTTTTTAAATGATTTTCAAATTATATATATGGCTCATCAAACTTGGAGTAGCTAGCTTGTAGTTTCAAGCTTTCCCACTTATAAGTAGTCATTTGAGTTATGTATATCAAAGCATAGCACTGAAAGAATTAGAAGAACATTTTTTTCATTGAAGAAATAGAGAAAGTACAATCATTTGATTATTTGAGACAATTAAAAAGCAGTAGATAAACCCACTACCACTCCCTCGCATTTATAACATATTTATTAATCACGAGTAACTATATTTTAGACTTATAATTTCTCAACTTAATTTTGCGGTTTGGGTGGAGTGAGAGTGCGTGCGGGAGAGCTTTATCCTTCAATTCTTTCTTGTTTATTACTAATTAGCTCTAGCTAGACGCCATAGAAAGCAGATAAGCTCTGGAGTAAACTCACTTTAAGCTGTAGTAAGAAGATGTGATCTGCAGCCCTTTGATACAAAGTGTCCATGTCCACTTCTTGGCAATTGGGAATGTTAATGATCTTCCCGAGCTGCTTAAGCTTCTTTTGAGCTGAAGTTTGCGTCGCCTTAACCAAAAAGAGTTTCATCACTCTTCTCTTCCGCAACACTCCTCTCCTCTGCAAGTGGGAAGAACACCTTGATCTCATTCTGATGATAAGAATAGTGGAAGAGAAAGATCAGAATGAGATTGGTTGGTTCATCTATCAGGGGTTGATCAACTGGATGGCTTTTATAGGGAAACAATGTCATAGCCACAGGGACTGCATATATCTCTCTAGCAAAATGTTTATGTCACACGCATGGGTGTGAGCAGACGTACGTGTAAGATAGAGATTGATTCATGATGGGTGATGCTAAATGATCGGCATAATATCAAGGAATATATATATATATCCAATCCTTATATATGGATCTTATTAATTGTGGGGTACGAGCAATGACTTTATACAGCTTTTTCTCCTCTTTGAAATCCTTTACATGATCATCTTAAATTAATATTGATTTTTGAAAATGTGAAAAGTAAAGCTCTTAAAAATTATCGTAACATCAGTTTATTATTGAAGTGTGTCAAAGAAAAACTAATATAATATGCCATTTTTTAAAAAAAAATCTTATATCATGTCTTATTTTTCTTCTATATCAAAATCCCTTCATCTCTCATTACCATCACCACGGCCGGCCGGTCATCACCATTTGGCACTAAACCATTACCATCTCTTCCATCAGCACCACTACAGTACACCAAATCATTGTTAGTTCTTATTTTGTATTGAATAGACCATATTGGGAACAATATCATGTGGGGGTTAAGAAATGAAAACACTTTGTTGTTGATAGATCATTTTTCAATATTTGACAAGAACTTCAATTTATTGCTAATTATCAGTTGGAGCATATAACATAGAAACATTACATATTTAATTAGAAAATGTTATTGCAAGTACTTATTGAGATCAATCATTATTACTCTTCAAAAGTTCAAAGAGTTTCACAGGTATTCTTGATCTATGAATAATTAACAGTTTAGCACTCACAAAATTACTAGCATTTCTAATGTAACATTAAAAAAGAAAAGAAAAAAAGAATAGAGAAGTGTAACAATCAGTCAATCAATCAAATGATCATTCAATATCAAAAAGTTAGAAATCTTGTAAAAAGATTCTAGGAGAGAAGTAAAATCAAACTTCTATCTGAACTCTCACGATCAAACCATTTAAACCAAGGAATATGATGACCAATTGATCTCATCTCATCCTCAAAAGATGATGTGGGTGTGTATTTGTTTTTGGAGAATCCAGTTCCGGGCCAACCAATCTTAAGGGTTCATTAACTCTTTGACAACCAATCTCTCAACCATCATGTTGCCACAATGCCACTGCCGACATGACACACAAATCATGTAACTCAGGATCACCGATCAACGGGTGTTTACTGTAGAATTTTCTGAATAATTGGCCACTAGATGTCAATTTGTTGCAAATCATTGTCCTTAATTTTCAAACCAAGCTAGGGCCTCACACAAACAACGATCGAAGTGACATTGAATGTCGATCAAAAATTGAATCTTTCTTGGTTAATTTTGAGTTTATATATCTCTTACTGAGTGTAACAAAATATGCCGTGAACATTATTCTTGTCAGGAAATCGATGCGATAATAATAAATAACAAAATGAATAAACAATAATAATACAAATTGATTTAGGTGAAAAACGTAACAACGGAAAAAAACTACGAACAAAAAAAAAAGAATAATTTCATTAAGAAAAAAAAAACTGATACAAAATAAGATAACTAATTGTCTTAATATGTAAAACTCTAACATAACACAATATAGATAGCGTGAACAATAAACTTAATCCATTACAGAAAAGGCCATTAAAAATCTCTTTCTAAATGTCTTACTGCGAGCTTATGATCGGACCAAAAATTTGGGTTGCAAGCTAACGATACACATGTGAATTAGTCACATCCGTCCTGTATGTGACTCCCAAGTCATAAAACTTGTGTATAGCTGTTGATTATAAAGTAGTCTTCAAGTTCAAGAGTTTTGACTTCTCTTTTAGCATATCGAACAAGACAAAACTTAATTGTCCAGGGCTCAATCAACAGCTAGCAAATTGTGAAAATTCACTTTTAATTTGATGGGAGCGAAGATGCACGCAGTTAAGCTAGAAAACATGCAAGGCCATGGCCATGCATTCTTGAATTAACTCAAAACAGACCAATCATTTGGTAGAGTAACAACAGCGGGTGCAGGCCAGGACTACCAACTTTGACTTGTTGCTCTTATCGGTACTATCGGCTCGCAAAGTTACCTTACGAGTTTGTAGATTGCGGTTCGCTTATGGACAACAACTGAGGTCTTCCGGTAACATGGGTGGTACAGAAAGAAGCCAACAAACCAGCCTAGCCCAGATAAAGATAGAGGTGACACATCTCTGTGCGTGTGTGTGTTTGAAGGGAGAGAAAGAGAGAAGCCTTTTTCATGAACAGGGTCTAAATCCAATTGAATGCTACACACGTGCAAGTCCCGATCTGATAAATGTTCATATTCATGGGCAATGCTGCTTTCAATTGAAGTTGAGAAGAGTTTTCCTTCTGACTGTAAACATGTGGATACTATTGCCACAGTGCTGACTCTGCCTTCCCCACCCCACTTGCTTTGGTTGCATTATTCTGGTGAGATATGAACTATGTATCACAAACCTCGACTTGGGTTGGGTTGGGTCCGTCATTTCTCTTCAAATACATGTCTAATTTGATCACCCGTTTACATTTTCTGATTCTCAAAATATAAAGACAAGATTTTGAGAGAGGGCCATTTAAGTTCTCAAATCAGTCAGCTGCGTAGCCAATGGTTATACAACATATATCACGGTCCTAGTTGTATGAATGGACCCAAGACAACGAGCTTTGTGTTATTATGTGAACCTTGTTACTTGTTGGGAAGGGTACTAGGTATTCCCTTTCTATAGATTATTACAAAACGACATTCGTTCATTTGTTGTGATATTACTTGATTGAGATGTTAGATGACTGTATATTGCATTACTTAGAATAGGATGAGAAGCCCTTTTGCGAGTGGTGAACATAGCGAAATGCTAATTCCATGATCCTTCACTCCTACTCTCAATTGGCTCAATGTGAACTGTGCCAGCTTGCATATTTAACTGACTGCTGACTACCGCTTCAAGTAGCAATCATAAATGCTGTTGGTGTATCTTCATGAAAACTCATCGGCTAGTTGATTGATTTTTCTGATATAAATGGTATCAGAATTCACTCGGATCAATATTCAATTTTAATAGACCGAATTTTGTTCGTTTGTTGGGAGAAACAATGTCAAATGTTGAAAAGTTAGACATCGGTCGGATGTTTGTTCTTGGAGTCTCTCCATGTGATTCCCTAGTGAAATAAGATTTTCTTTCACATCTGTCCTTTTTTTTTTTTTTTTTTTTTTTTTTTTTTTTTTTTTTGGGNACCTTTTTTTTTTTTTTTTTTTTTTTTTTTTTTTTTTTGTGGTGTGGAAACATGACATGCAGGACTAACTGCAGCCGAAGATGAGATTTCTTCCATGAATCATGACATGGCACCTACCTCTTGTGGATGTTAGTATATTTTTCAATGTGAAAGATACGCCTGATAGTTCACAAATACATCAACAAACTGTGACTCCAATAATTTAGTTCAATCACAGTTAAGCAGTACTACCAATTGAAATCTACTAGAAAGAAATTACTACAAAGACAGGAGTTATAGCCCCAACCACATCTGATGGAAATTAAACTTTACTAGAACTTGAATGTAGCATCCTGATAAGACCATTGACAATGGAAAAAACAAAAACCCGACTATCAATTGAGTCCTTGATGTGATCATCTCTGCCTACATGAAATGTATCTATAAACATATTAAACAGGCTGACCCATCTTCACCCAACCACAAACCATCTTTCAAGCAAATGATGGCTTCAGAAAATAACACACCAGAGTTATCAGTCAGGGTTAATGATAACCAGTGCACGTTTATAACTTCCCTTTTACTCGGACATATTGAACATTATCAGGCACCGATACTGCACACTCAACTTCTTTGTATAGTCTTATCATTCTAGATACCTAACTATGTTGCAGCCTGATCACTCTGGTCATTTACTAGCTAGATCACAATTAAGGATACAATTCTTCTAGAGTTATATCAGAATGGCCTGAACCTGGAAATAACATTTTCCTAAACAGGTTTAGAAATTCAATGAATCATGAAATTGCAGGAGAGTATATGTAGTTAATTATACTGATATCAATAATATATTTTTGCAGGCCTTTCACAGGTTCAAAGCTCAGTTGAACTCAAATCTCTAATGACTACCGTGCAGAACTGGATGTTTGCTGAATTACATGGTACCAAAATAAGCTATCATGAATTGACTCCTATATGCACATATTATATGAACAAGACAGAAATAGAAATGTTACAATAGCCTCCATATCATATTCCCAACACAAAAGAAAACACAACCAACAAAGATTCTAACTGGTTATACTACATACATTTGAAAGTTGCCTATATATATGGATTCTTCTAGTTAAGTTTGTGTAAAAGATATACAAAGGAATCAGTCCACAACAAGCTTCCTTAGATGTGGGTCATGAACCCCTTTCCCTGTAACACAGAAAATCACATCCTATGTTCAAAAGATTGAGAATAATTTATTCCAGAGAAGAGTTAGAATCCAAAACATGAATACCTGTATGTATAATTTCAAAATAGCAGAACTTCATAAGAAGATAATCATCAAATAGAGACAAAAAGATAAATTTAATCTTGCCAAATGCCCAAATTTCTGTTTTTTACTTTGGTTTTTTTATAATTTCTTTTAGGGGAAAAAAAAACTATCATCAGAATTACTATGATGACTAGAATTAGCAAAATTGTGAATTGTGAGTATGCATGTGTAAATTACTAGCACCAAAATTCCAATAACATGTGTTATGACCAGGCTTTGCCATCTCAACTACAAACACATTGGTATCCAGTGAGGAAGGCCAAACCTTCATGGCATTCAGTGTAGTACCATCTAGGCATGTTCTAGGAGACATCCACTTAGGCCAAACAACCTTATAGCATCCCCCCAATAATCCCTCTCCCAAGATAAAGGTGTGCGATTTGAACCCATGATATATACCACTTGTTAGGTTGCCATATCAACTAAAAGTCCAGATCCTAACAACTTCTAATCTCCTCTTATTCATGTTTTATACTTCTTGCCACAGTAGCTGACTCAATGCTCATCATAAAAAGATATTTCATTTCTCCTTTCTCCAGGGAGTTCTTTCTTGAGGGGCTTTTAAAGAACAGAACATAAACGAAGCTTTAAAAAGAAAAATCATGCATATACCAAGTCATCCTATTAAATTAACAGGGGAGTACAATAATAACCAGAAAGATGTTTGACATTTACCAAAAAAAAAATGGCAAATTTGTTTCAATCCAAAAAATTGTTTGACAGCACGTGATATCCGACTTGTTTAGTCTTTATTAAATAGTATAACAAATACAAATGCACTAGAGACAGAAATGAGCGCCTTATGAAATATTTATCACTGGATTACTCTAATGGAACAATTTCCACACAACTCAGTCTTGTCTTCTCTAAAGAGATGCATGAATCTAACAGGAAAAAGAAACATGCACCGCAACCATTACAGGAATCCAATGCTACATCGATAATCAATTGTCAGGAGTGGACCCCTTTTTGGAGACCTGATCACCATAGTATGGTATAGTACAGAAGTTTGGTTAACGTCCCATTATGTTCTATCCCAATAAATATTTCACACTACAACAAAAAATACTAATATGCTTCGTTTATAATTTGATCTAAGTCATCCAAATTTTCAGCAAACTTATGCAAATTCAAGAGGATGTTATAGTGAAACTAGAAGAAAAATTAAAGACAAAGCATTGACAAATGGTGCCAGCTGACCTGAAATGGAAGAAGAGCGACAGTTTGAATAGACCATATTCTTCACCATTTCCTTCTGAGCTCCTGTTAGTGAACCTGAGCGAATTTTTTCAGGAAGAATGCCTTCAAAAGTTCGGCTCTCTGCTATCACATTTGTTGACTGAACAGTTGGTTGATTATCTTCCACAGTAAATGTCCTTGTTAAGATTTCCATGGTGACCCTTTTAACATACTGAATAGGCTCTGAAATTGCAAAAATAGAAATTTAAGTACAATAGATGCAGAAATTAAAAATATGTGGAAGAAGGAAATTTGTCAGAAACACAGCATTAAAACTCAAGATATACTGATGACAGCTGGCAAGAGACCATAACACTATACTCAAAAGAAATGGCATTTTAAATACCCCAGGGGATAACTTATTCCGAATAGCTTAGTTGTCTTAGGTCTAATATGCCTCTAAGGTTGTAGAGTAACAGGTATTAGACAAGGTTAATGGCTTAATACTAGCTCTTAGGAAAGGCCATATCCACCAATATCAATGATTATGCTATAAGGAAAATGTTGCCAGACGCAGAACTTTCAACAGATGCAAGGCTAATCAGCATGACATCGTTTCAGATGGTCACGTGGAAAGCAGATATAGACCTTCCAAATCCTCATTGCAAACTAGGTATATTCCGTAGTGTCACCTTCAGTTGGATTTTCTGGTTTTGAGATGTCTCTACAAAGAGAAATAGTTATATGCCAAACTCACAATTAAAAGGAGACAGAGATAAATAAGTTGTGCTCCAATCTTATCGTATAGCAGCAAGGAAAATAACCTCATCATGCTCCTTCTAGATGTGTCAAAGTATTCAGCTGTTTTAAATTGTTCTCGAGACACATAGAACACCATGTACACCACTGCTAGGCTAGTCCAAGACTAATAATTTTGTCCAACCTCTACATTTCCTTCAGCTCGTGTTTAATCTTAGCATTGATCATTTTCCTTCTGCTTTCTATATTTTAAAAAGAAGAAAATTTCTACATAGATTTAATGGTATTTTGGATGGTCAATGGGTCCACAAGGTGGTGACAGAAGATGGTACTATGATTTTATGGGATTTTTTAGGGTTCCCTTTGATTTTTTTGAATTGAAAGTGGAACTCGAGGTGAACCATCAACGATAGGTGTAGTCAAAAAGCTTAGCCATGTTATATGCTCTGGGAGGTTGAATTATGCCTTAATTCCATTGACTGCATTCAATTATGTGTTAATTCTATGAAAATAGTAAAGGCTTAAAAGATGAAATTTCTATTTTCCTACAACATAAAATCTCAGATCAAAAATAATCATCTATGATGTTTCGAATTTTGGTTCCTGCATCTTCAAAACTATTGACCTGTGGAGTTACAGATTTGATTTTGCTTCATGTTGAGGGTTTGGATTTATGAGTAGTACTGTTGCAAGAAACAAAGAGATCAGAAATTCTGCCCCACTCTTGAGGCTGGGATGGGGGAAGTTATTCATCCAGCTACAATCCTAGCCAGTCATATTCCATTTCTCTGGCTTCCCTAAACTGCTAAACTAAGTCCAAAATATCTCAACTGTTTCTGGCATGAATATCTTTTGCTTCTCTTTTCATACTGTATTTGCCAAATCTCTCTCCAGTCTTGCAGAAAATATCATTTGTTCAAAACAAGGTAACATAACAGCCTCCTAAATCATCTCATCTCACTGCACTATAATGTAAAAGTACCACACTCAAACATAAATAAGCCGACTATATCAATATGAAAACATTTCAAGCCGGAAATTCTACCTCAACAGACAATACCTCTATGGGCTTAGGAGAATCCACAACTGTCATATCCCTAACCTGAGAGTTTACTCGACATAGGCATGAGATATATATCATCACATTCTACTGCGTTTATATAAAGTAATAGTTTTTAAATCCAATTTTTCCATCACATATACAATTTGAAAACTTTATTAGGATTAAAATCTATCTTTTCACTAAGCAGTCATGTTACTGCATTCTCCTTATCACAGCAATATCTAAGATCATGTCCTCTTCCATAGAGCAGAAGAATCCCACTGAATTGAGGTTATCAGAGAAGTATGGCTAGTTTCAAACAGCATTTGATTTTTTGATTTCACACGTGTTGCTGTTCAATGTTTATTACAATCTTTTAACAAAAACTGGCAAATTAGCTGCTAACCGATTTCGGGAATAGAGTACACTCAAATCCTCCAAAACCAGGCCTAAAACTAAGTTGTCAAGAAAATATATTCTGCTCTTTCAATCATTAGCTCAATTTACCAGCACCGGCCAGAAAATCATCGACTTTCCTTCCGTCAAACCCAAATGCTTCACAAACTTATTAATCAATATAGCACCAATAAGAAAAAGATTACGATTCGAATACTGAAGTGTTTTATTAGAAAATCAACACTCTGTATATAAATCGGGATCCTTTTATATTTCTTCCTTCGCTAAAATTATAATAAGACATCCCATAACAGAAACAAAATTTCACATGGCCCCAATTCCAAATTAATTTCGAATTTAATATGTATTTTATACATGGATTCGTTAAAAGAAATTAAAATATTGTTAGACAAATTTGTAGCATAAAGTACCTTTAGCACGAGCACCGAGTGGCTGAGCGTGAGCACCAAACATGGATGCATACATGTAACAATCTGATTTCAGATAATCAGCAATCTTCTTTACCAATTTCTTCTTCTTCCCTTTAATGGGCTTTCTTATCTCCAGTCCTGAAAGCAAAGCAAATAAAAATTCATTGAAGCAACCATATAGAAATTAGGTTAAAGCAGCGTTTCATACCATTAGTAGAAGAAGAGCTGATCCTCGCCTTCGGTGCAATAAAACCAGAGGATGAAGAAGGAGAGTTCAGCAGAGGAGCAAACATATAAGAATCGGATTTGAGATACTCCACAACTTGCTTAAACAATCTCTTCTTGTTTCTCTTCCTCAGTTTACTCTTCG
>JANKKB010029233.1:0-20926 GCA_026225775.1 Bursera palmeri | reverse complement strand
TACCCAATACCCAATATTGGAGAGCCTTGAAACTATTCTCCGTTTCACCTGCTCAATCCCAGAGAGCCCTGAAACTATTTCCCGTTTCACCTGCTCCATCCTGATGTTGTTTACATCTCTTTCTTCACTCTTCCCACATCCCTACAAGGATGTTAACCCTTTATATCTAGTCCTCTCTCATATCTCTCTTATACTAGAATTGATTCTCAACCCCTATATTTATAGGTCAAAATAGAGATTATTTATTCCTAATAGGAGTAGGACTCCTATTTATTGTAAAACTCTATTTTCCTATTCCTTTCTACTTTTCCTATGCTTGTAGAAGTCAACTTGAATTAGGAAACGAGCCACAATCCCAACATTGTAACTACTCCTCTACTAAGTTATAACCTCCTCATGGTAATGAAATTAGTTTGATCCCAACATTATGACTATAAAAAAGTTCTACTGTATAAATCTTTTTGATCCAAAAACTAATACATGTATCTATGTATTGTTGGGAAAATGCAAAGTCATCTTAAAATTAAGTCTGAAGGTTTGCATTCTCTTGAACATTTTTCTCTCAATGTGAATTCTTTAAATACTATACATTGTGTAACACAACTTATACAATCTTCAACCAATTCAAGTGAAACATTTCCTTCTTCCTCTAGCAAATCAACCATGGCTCCCAAAGTTAATACATGAACTCAATGGACAAAAAATATTCATGTTGAGTTGTGCAAAATGAAAGAATCAAACCCCAATTGGAAGCAAAAAGATCTTATGAAGTGGAAAAAAAATATTCATGGTCTTAGGTATCACAAGCAGCAATATCTAAGACACTCATATGATTAGCCAATCTTCACGAAGAAGTTTTATGGAACACAAACACAAAGCGTTCAGAGATGGTAAAGTACCTAGCAATGGAGTTTGCCCTCTATGAATGGTTTGTATGTCACCAAGAGCATGTCAATATGAGTGGTGAATTGCTAAAAGAGAAGGTAAATATCTCTCTATGGCAACTCTATCCTAAAGTTGCCTCATTTGAGTTTTCAAATGGATGTTTGGAAAAGTTCAAGCAACGACATGCAGTTAATTCCTTCCGTTGTTTTGGGGAGAGTGGTTCAGTTGATATGGAGAAAATCAAAGTTAGTTTGCCACCAATTAGAGAGGAATTAGACAAATGGGTTAGGAATGACATTTACAATATGGATGAAACTGGCTTATTTTATCGAATGCAAGCCGATAACTCTCATGCAACAAAGTAGTTGGAGGGCCGAAAGCAAAATAAAGAGAGGATTACAATTGTTATTTGTTGCAACAACGATGACTCTAAAAAACTTCTGCTTTGGGTCATCGGTAAGTTTCTTAATCAAAGATGCTTTAAAATGTTAACCGTGATAATCTCAACTACAAGTATCAAGAAAATTCAAATGCATGGATGACATCTTTGTTTTTTATGGAATGGCTTAAGTGGTTTGATAGTCATTTGGATAGAAATGTCTTGCTAATAATGGATAATTGTACTACACATGACAAAAATGAGAATCTCTCCCCACTTTGTCACACAAATGTTTTATTCCTCCCACCAAATAGTACTTCCAAAATCCAATGGTGGGACGCAGGAATCATTAGAAATTTCAAAACTTACTACCGTCAGTGCTTTAATCACCTATTTTTGAAACAAATAGAAGATCATGTCTTGGAACTAGCATTGATAAGTGTCATTGATGGAATCGTAAATGTAGTTGTTTCATGGTTCAATTGATGTGAAGCCACAGACAATTGCCAATTGTTTGAAGCATTGAAAAATTAGGAACCCCGATGTCAATGAATTGCAAATTACAAATAAAGTGAATGAGGAGAATCAAAGAGTAATTGTAGAATTGAGTGATCAGATTCGACAACTTCACCACACTAATCGAACGGATATTAATGTCTTCCTCAATCATCCAAATGAACAACAAGTCGTGTATGCTTTAACTGAAGAAAAGATCATTGCTACAATTAGACAAGAAAAGGAAGGAGATAATCCTGAGGATGATAGTATGAAAATACAAAAGGTTTTGTGCTAAGAAGTTCTAAATATGCTTGAGAAGCTAAAAATATTTTAGCTTCAACAAGGAGGCATTTATGCTAGAGAGTTAGTACGTACTCACAAGTTCAGAAATGTAGTGACAACTCTAAAGAATGAATAATTATCCCAAAAACTTTAGAAAAATATTTTATTTCATCCTAAACCTTTAATATAATAGAGTATATATTTTTTTCAATTTACAAATAGTTATTATCATGTGTAGGCAATTTCCTTAAGATGGGATTTAGGAAAATCATAACTTATTATAATTTAGAGATTATTCTTATTTATAACTTATTCAAATTGGACCATAATTTTTTATAATTGTATGAATATTATTCTTATATAGAGTACCACTATAGAGAAGTTTTACTATATATATAAGTTATTATTATTAATTTTATCATATATGACAGAATTAAATTTAAGTGAATGATAGTTTAAATCAACTCATAATCATAAAAGACAAAATATGAGATAAATACTTGTTCCTTGGATCTTATCCCTTTTAAAAATAAATATGATGTTAGGATAGTGAATCCTAATAATATTTATTCTTTAAAATAATTTGTTGCAATGTAAGAAAAGGAAATTATGAGTGTCGAACGGAGATGTAATTATTATTAAAATGATATAAAAAGATAATATAAATTAATAATTAATGTGAGTAAAAGTCCAAAAGCCTAATAATTTTGCACTCAAAACATTCACAACTTTAGTCAAATTTTATGGAGTAGGAGGATGGGCCAACCCGACCAAGTTAGAACATGCCTAAGATAATATTATTGATTAATTGTGACGTGTTGTCCATATTTGTTTTGTGCAGAAGATTTTCAACATCCCAAGCTGCTTTGCTTTCTTTTCGGAATATTTCATTGGGACCCTAAAAAAAAGAGGAAAATCATGTCACATTCTACCTTAATATAAAATTAATACTGACCCTCAAAATTTAATTTTCGTTAATTATACTTAACGGTGTTACAGTAAAACTCAAGAAAAATATATAAACACCTCTATGATATACTAAAAAATAACAAATTCATCCCCTTGATTATATAGTAGTAAAAAGACCTCATTTTTTACAAGTTTCATTCTATGAGCCAGTCATATTTAATAATTTATTTTTATATATAGTTATAGCCTCCAATTTATTTTTTTGTATATAATTTTTGGTATTATTATATAGTCCTAGATTTGATTCATTACAATTCAATACTTAGAAAATTATTTAGTTGATAGAAAATTGTTTAGTAGACATAAAAATAACTTCTTTTAAATTTAATTTCACAATTATTGGATGAATGGAACTATGTACACCCATTACTTTAAAAAAATTTTTGTTACTAAAATGCCCATAAAGTGATTTATTAATAAATTAAAATGATTATAATTAAACAAAATATATACACCCCATTTAACATACAAATCATCTTAACATAAACTCTAATAAGATCTTTCGTTTAGAAAATTTCCAGGTAGTGAAATGCATAAGCATTGAGGCAGTGCATAATGTAAAAGCACTAGCTAGAATTTTTTTCTGTGCAATACACATAACATTGCCTTAAAAAAATTGTTGAAGATCCTTTTTAGTAACTAGTGATATCCTGAAAAATTATGAGCGTTTTGTTGAATGAAGAACCGATAATTTTTTAATTTTAACAAGAGGAGATCGTAGAAAGTAAAATTAGTTGGTGAAAAGACGTACGTTTGAAAGTTGTATTATGATGTGGAGAGTATTATATTTAATTTTAAATTTTGTAGGTGTTCTCAAAATAATTATTTGAGTGTTGAAAGACAAATTATTATTGAATTGTAATCAATAAAAACTATGAATTAATAGTAAAGATTTATATTTATTTATTGCAGCGTCGTGGAAACGAAATGACTCATCCACTAAGGAATCTATGAGAAACATGTTTTGCCATTTGATTGACACGATTGTTAAAAAGGTGTTTGTCTTATTACTTCTGAGGTAAATATATTGTATTATTAATATTGATTCTAAATTTCAACCTTATTCGTATTCTTATCTTGATAAGACCCAAAAAGTAGTAGCATAAATTCTATCTCTCTCAATGTAGAAGTAAGCCCTAATTTCAAGTTTTGGGTCATAACAAAAATGTAAATTCTCAATTGATCTATATAAACTTTAGCCTTTTTTTTTGTTGGAAAAATTGGCAAAAATAGTCAAATGGGGGTTGAAACGAAACATAGGCAAAATTCATAATCCTCTCGTTCCCCTAACTAACGTCACCTAAAAAACCTAAAATAACCCTATCTTATTCCTTTCCTCTCTCCCATTTTGAAATTAAAGTAAAAATCCTAACTAATACACACTTGCCTAACCTCTCACATACACATCCTATTCTATCCATTTCCTAAGGCAACATCAACCAACATATTCTCTCCGTTTCCTAAAGCAACATCATCTAGCATACTAAGCATCCTCACCACGTCATCGATGGATGAGACACATTGGCGACAGAGGAGGAGTGATGGAGACCTCGATTCTAAGCCAGATAATAATTGCGTCAATTAGTCTAAGGAGGCTATGATCTCCACAACACTCACACAAGACTATGCCTAAAGAGGCTAATAATCTTTCACCACGCAAACACACGCCTAACTCCGTTGCTGAAGCTAGATTTGGAATAGTAACAAGTAAAGACTTAAACCACATTCCTCTTGCTCTCACACAATAAAGACCACACAAGAGACAAGCCCAAGCATCGAACCGTAAAGACAGCACAAGCACCGAAGATAATAAGTAAAAGCTTAGAGAAAAGACTGAGCTCTAATTTTACTGAATATGAATAAACTGAATGAATAGTTACAACTGAGCTCTGAGGCTCTTATTTATAGAGAGGATACAGTAATAGAGTCCTACTTCGACTCTTACTTCCATATGTATCGCAACTACTAACAGATAAAGATAAATATAAATAATTATCCTATCATTATCTCCACGTTTAACATTATCTCTATGATTATCTCCACAATTAGAGTTCTAGTTGTAACTTCCCTCTTCTAGAAGGATAATACCACATCATCGCCACATAAGCATCTGATGGATAATGCCACGTCATTGTCACATCATTATCACGTCATCGTTTCAACCACATCAGCATCTCTGCCACGTCAGCTATCTTTGCTATCTCATCATTGGCCAAGTCAGCCTTATCTGCTATGTCATCTCTGTCACATAGCCGATATACTCATTTGGCCTCGTAATCTCTGTCATTTTGTGCGCTCTTGGGACCTTTTTGTAGCCAGGTTATGTGTCCGCTTATTTAGGTCCTCAACATTCCTCCTTTCTTGGAGAAACACCTTGTTCTCAAGGTGATAATCAGGAAACCTCAACTTCATCTCGTCATAGTCTTCCCAAGTGGCTTCCTCTCGATCTACTTGTTTCACATTTGTAGGGAGTGTTTTATCCATGCTAACCATATTCAAGGTAAATGCATTTACTTTATCTGCATCCGTCTCTGATGGTTGTGGAATTACCGCATAACACTCGGAACTACCTTTGTAAATCTCATTCATCTCATATTAACAAGTCTCAGATGGACTCAAAGCTTGTCACGTACATTCTCTTCCGTGTAACTCGAATTGCAGGCTCATTTTGTTGAAATCCGTAGTGATCTTTCCAACACTCCTAAGCCATGCATTGCTCAAGACCACTTCAAGTCCTGCTAAATTCAGTGCGTGCAACTCGGCGTCAATTTCTACCCCTTGAACTGAGAGATGGGCTTGTTTCACCATATGGGAGCACCGTAATTTTTCTCCATTAGCCACTTTTACATGAAAAACATCAATAGGAGTGGCTTGTAGGTGTAGCTTCTTCACCAACTTACTATTCACAAAGTTGTGGGAGGCTCCAGTATCAATTAACACATTTACTTCATGGCCCCCAATAGTTGCCAATAATCTCATGATTGTAGGTTTAATTGGACCCTTCAAAGCATTGAGGGTTAGCTCACCTTCACTAATTTCTTCCTCCAAAAAGTTGAATTCGTTTCTCTCATCATCACTAGATTGATCAACTGCCACCTCATAATTTTTCTCATCATTACTAGCCAAGATAATTGAAAATGACTTACCTTGTTTGCATTGGTGGTTTGGAACCCACTTGTCATTGCATCTCAAACATAAGCCCTTCTCGATTTCTTTCTTGACTTCTTCAGGAGTCAACCTAGGCCTGATAGGCTCATTGTGCCTACTCTTAGATGATTCACTGATTGTTGATTTATGCATAGGACTGTCAGACGGTTTTGTAGGTCGTGGTGGTTCTCTCATGTGCGACCGTCCCGTGCTCACTAACCGTGATGGTCGGACATATTGGGCCAAGCTTGTTGGCTCATGCATTTTGACCTCATATCCCAGCCATGGAAGTCGACCTTCAAGAAAGGTTGCCATTAGAGCACTCTCTGGTCAATTACGAACCATTTTTTATAGTCTCTCAAATTCTTCCAAGTAAAGCTCAAGGGAGCCCTCTTGCTTTATCTTTGCCAGCTGCCCTTCATAGTTCACTAGGCTCGGAGGCCCAAACCGATCCACCATCTCTCTGGTAAACCTTGTCTAGCCTAACTGTCTTCTCTAGTGAGCATAGGAACTTCTGAGCCAACGCCACCATTGGTTGGCCTTACCGAGCAGGTAGTATGAGGTAAAATCCACTCATCCCTCTCTCTCCATATCATGTCAGGAGAAATAGTGTTCTGTCTTGAAAATCCATTCACTCGGATCTCCTTTCTCAAATGTGTCTTAGGCTTGGCGGGTTGCCTTTGCCTACTTTGTTGTTGTCGGTCCCCATGCCTTAATACATGGCCACTCAAGTAACCATCATCTTGATTATAGTATCTATCTCGTCTATGATCATTCATGTGATTAGTCCTTGACCTTGTTTACACTCTGACTGTTTCCTGACTATCAGCACGCCTACGATAGCCACCAAGACTCTCTCGTTTGGATGGTCGAAGATCCACCTCATCTTCCTAATTATTAGTATCAATCACAATTTTGGATTCAATCCTTCTAGGATTGGGTTCAGTTTCAACCTTCTTTTCATGTTTTACCTCCTTTGATGAGCTGATTTTCTGCGCGGTCTGCTGAGATGGCTCCCCGAATTTTGCTAAAATCATTGCCATAAGTTGGGTCATCATTTGTGCATTTTAATTGATCAATTGCATGTTTTGATTGGTCGTGCTCTTAATTTCATCATCTGCTTTGTCGATCTGTGCCACACGTTCGTTCAATGAAAACTGTCTACGGTTGACATTAGATCCTTTCTCTGTAACGTAGTTAACATTGCTGGATATTCCGACCACGTTAACTCTCAATAAAAGCACTAATTGATGGAGAACCCGATTCCAAGCTGAATGATAATTACGCCAATTAGTCTAAGGAGGCTATGATCTCCACAACACTCATACAAGACTATGCCTAATGAGGCTAATAATCTTTCACCACGCACACACACATCAAACTCCGTTGCCAAAGCTAGATTTAGAATAGTGACAAGTAAAGACTTAAACCACACTCCTCTTGCTCTCACACAGTAAATACCACACAAGAGACAAACCCAAACACCAAGCCGTAAAGACAGCACAAGCATCGAAGATAATAAGCAAAAGCTTAGAGAAGAGACTGAGCTATGATTTTACTGAATATAAATAAACTGAATGAATAATTAAAAACTGAGCTCTGAGGCTCTTATTTATAGAGAGGATACAGTAATGGAGTCCTACTTCAACTCTTACTTCCATCTCTATCGCAACTACTAACAGATAAAGATAAATATAAATAATTATCCCATCATTATCTCYACGTTCAACATTATCTCCATGATTATCTCCACAATTAGAGTTCTAGTTGTAACTTCTCTCTTCTAGAAGGATAATGCCACGTCATCGTCACGTACACATTTGATGGATAATGCCACATCATTGTCATATCATTGTCACGTCATCTTTTCAGCCACGTCAGCATCTCTACCATGTCAGCTATCTTTGCCATCTCATCATTGGCCAAGTCAGCCTTATCTGTCATGTCATGTTCTGCCTGGTCTTGTATTCCCATTGACATTGAACAAGTCTTTGTTTCCTTGAGTATAGCCTATATACTCGTTTGACCTTGTAACCTCTGCCATTTTGTGTGATCTTAGGACCTCTTTGTAGCTAGGTTATGTGTCTGCTTATTTAGGTCCTCAACAAGGAGACCAAAGCGATGACTAACCTATCGAGTTTTCTTTTGTCATTCATCGTATTTTGATTTGGCATTATTTTTTGTCTGTCTATCTTTGAATAAAACTTTCATTTGTCATTGTGAATGTTATCACTGAATAATGTTGTCATTGAATAAGTTTTCAAATGGATGGTTGAAAAAGTTCAAGCAACGACATGCAATTTATTTCTTCCGTCATTTTGGGGAGAGTGGTTCAGTTGATATGGAGAAAATTGAAGTTATGTCCTCTCACACGTGTGCCATTTGTAAAATCTTTTGACTTACTAGAATTCATTATCATCTTTATTATCTCTTCAAAGCTTTTATCCTCCACTTGCAATTTTTATGCAGACAAATAGTCTCGAATCGGTGCTTTGTTGACCTAAAGATGACAAACTTGAAGTTCTTATTGATTGCAACTAATGCCAACTTTGTACGAAGTTCTAACTTGTTATTAAACACCTCACCTACTTGTATTTGTAATCCTTCGTTAACGTACAAATAGCATCATCTTTGATCGACTAGTTGTGTCTGCAGTAGGTGGCAACCATTGAAATGTCTCCGACCCAATCTCTTCAGTAGAACTTATGTTATGATTTTTGTTAACAGATGCTTGGGATGGAATTGCATTAGAAGATGGAAGGTCATTATTAACCTCTAGATTTGCAAAACGATCATCCTTTACAAAATCATCCTCTATAAAATCATCCTTTGTAAATGTATCATCAAATGACATGAATTCTCTTATGACTATAGCTCTACGTAAGTCATAATCAATGGGATTATTAGGTGACCTAATTTTATCCTTTGGGTTTACTTCAATATCAGGAGCCCTAGTTGTATCCTTCTTCACTGGAAAAGGTATAAGATATGTTGCCTCATCTTCATCCGCAAAATGGGATGAAGAAGTTACAGGTATCGGTTGACTTTTTTTATTACTTGCACTTGTAGAATGAAGCGAAGGATTTTTTAATGCTTCTCTATGCCATGAAACCTTTTTCTTCATTAGAATGATAGGATCAACTCTGTTAACCTTTTTCTCCACTATCACCATAAGTAGAACGAATTTACCATCATGTGACTATTCTCAATGAAGAGACCAACATCTTTATCATTTGCCAAATGCATGATTGGGGATGGTTTGGAATTGATATATATAAATCTCATTAACAAAGCCATGATATATTTGTTTAGATAAATTCCAAGTTCTATATATAATAAATCTACAAATTGATTAAACCAAATATCCTTTGAGACTCTTAACTCCATAATCCGACTGCCCATATATTCCATGTTACTATTTTATTGAATCTCCCATTGACCACAATAATGAACAATGATGAAAGTTTCCATTATCCTGTAAACACGTTAAAGTAAGATAATAGGTTAGATTAGAGTAACAAAAAATAGAAAACAGGAATTAAACTTAAAAAATGCATGTTCTAAAGTCAAGACCATCTGGAGGTCTGACAAAGACCATGGAACCACACAGATTATGTAGAGGTTCAAGACATACTGTGGAACCACGATCTAACACAAATTATAGAGGTCCGACAAAGACCGTGGAACACGTTCTGTGTCCTCGTCTTCTCCGACTTGACTGCAACTTTTGGTAGCTTTATTATGCTTCTGACCGTAAAGTCACTCCAATCAACTCCAAAATGTATCCCCAACAGTTACCAAACACAAATCTAACATATTTCTACTTCAAAACACAACATCAAAATCTATTATAACACAACTCATAAAGCACATTCTCATCTCACCAATAACATTTTTTCAAGTTAAAATAAATGACATTAACTGAAATGATCTAGTTTCTTCTTGCATTGGTTTGCTTTCAAAGAGATTGCGATTGTGTGTGCGTAGTGGCTAGGAGCAGAGAAGAGAGCAGAGAGGAAGTTTCAGCTCCTATTTGCTTTCAAAGTTGAAAACAATGGTATTTTGGCTTTCTTGGCTAAGGTTAGTTCAATAGATGAGAGGATGACCAAATCTGGCTATAGTTCATTTCAATTCACCGATTTAGCTAATTAATTAATTAATTAATTTTGATAAACTTAATGATGAGTAAAGTATGGTGGTGGGCAATTGGACACGGCATGGCAAACCACATTGGTTGACTTGGATACTTGATCACAATTCACAAACATCGTGGGTTTCATGTCTTCTTGATCATATTAAAATCAGAGTAGTTGTTGCTTGCATAAGCCCACATACAAAATCTTAGCTTATATTATTTTAAATAAGAAAATCAATCTAATATTAATATAATTAAGCATGTGTTCAAGAGTTAATAATTATGATTTATGACCAAAATCTTAAACAAAATTAGAACTTTTGGATCTTAGATCTGAAATATATTTAAATTTAACCTTTATCAGAAGTATACGGCATTGACTCATGCGATCCAATATCTAAAGTTGACTTATACAGTAGTCCAAAAAGTCAGATCAAGAAAATATTTCATTCATATAACGTGTAAAGTCTCCTAACAAGTAAGAGCAATCAAACATCCTTATAAGTGTGCGCAATTTCTCTTCTATAACAATTAACAAGTTGAACAGATAATAAGTAGCCAAGCATGGGTGACAGCCCAGCCCAGCCCAACCCACCCACCCAATTTTGCATTGCAAACTATTCTGTAAATTTTAACATTTATTTAAAGGATGTGTATTTGGTAATAGATATTTGAATTTAAAATAGGTTAAAAAATATCGAAACGAGAAAATAATTTTTTATTTATAAACAGACCCACCTTAAGTACTTAATATCACATAGTTTGCTTAAAGAAATCTATTTAATGAAAAATATATATATATAAATTTCGTTTATGAATAAGGCAATTAGTGACCTCTGTTTCTTGAACTTGGAACCCACACTTTGTTTTTTAAGGCCCTCAACTGGGCCAATAGTAGCCCATTGTTAATATCCAGGCCCATTAAAAATGATGAATCAAGCTGTTGACAAGTGTTTCTATATAAATGGTTTACTATGTTCAAGTTTAAACGAAAGGTAATCCTAGGATTCTAATTTTTATTTTATTTTTAGATGAAAAATCTTACCTGTAAGCGCATAATACTAAATTTGCAATGCTCATTGTTGTACTACTTATTAACAGAAATAAAGTGAAAGAATTAGGTAGTATTTGTTTATGTATTTAGTGTATTTTATTTTAAAATCTTGTTTTATTAGTATTTTCAAAATGGTAATGAAAATAAAAAAAAGTAATCATTAGTCAATATTATACCAAAATATAGTAATTAATTTAAGCTTCTTATATCGACAAGTAAATTAAAAAATAAAAATAAAAAAAAGAGGCAAATAAAACTCACCTCCCCAATTTTTTTATTCAACACTTCCCAATTTTCTTTATTATATAATAGTAAAATTTATATTTATAAATCTTGAGTATTCAAAGTATTAAATTTTATGTCAAATAGAAAATTAGAATGTGTTTTAATGTATTTCTTAAATCTTCAAATTGTTATTCAAAGGAAGTTATACATAAAAATAGAAATAAAAAGTAAAATAACTAGATAAATGAAAAACTTCTATTATCAATGAAAAAAATTTTCTTTTATAAAATAATTTTTGTCTCTTCAGTAGTTTTAAAAAGGTAACATCTTACTCATTTAATTTTAAATCCGTTCAATTAACTACATTCAATTTAAAAATAATTCTTAATCTATTTTTATATTAGTAGAAAAGTAAAAAAAATTGGTTTAAAAGTAAAATATATTATTTAAAGTAGTATGTTAAAATTAGTATTCATTTTTTATCTATATTAATAATAAAATAAACTTTTCTCTGAAAATTAAATATTTAGAAATTAAATTAATTAAAAATTAATATTATGGTAAACAAATATATGTAGGCCGTGGGCCAGGCCTTAAATTTTCTGGCTCTAATTGTGGGTGATATTTCATATGTTGTATATATGTCGTTTTCACATCTAGGTTCTTATCCATTTTGGTGTCATAAACAACTACTTCATATCTTCGCTAAACACACATCTCTATGCCTTAACACAATCCCGATTTTTGACTAACTTTTAAAAAATAATTGGATCACTTGCTGCAAATTCTTTACCTGTCAAAGCCAAATAGTTGTGTACCACGGTCATGTTCTTCAAAATAAACCCTAGGTTCATTTAGCTTGCCATATAGTGAGATATTATACCATAATTTGTGTATGCTATTGATGCTGCATCATTTCTCATTTATTAGCATCTGCTTACTATTTTCCTTCAAATTGGTCATTAATTCTTACTAATTAAATTTTCTGTTCTTTACCATTTGATTTGGTCTTCAATTCTATTTGCATTTATATAATTCGTACCAGTGTTACTTGTATTTACTGTACTGCTTTATGCATGGGACGAGGACATTCTATGCGGGCAGGCGAACCCGATTCTTGGAGTCCTTATTAGCTATTTAAGGAGGCAAATACGACCGGGTCTCATTGAGTACAGGCAACTTCGAGTCTCCATCTCATCGCCTTGATTAACAAAGACATGCTAATTGATACTAATTTACCATTGTATGATACTATGTTTACTTTTCCCTATTTGGTTAAACTCTTGGTTGCTATGTTTACTTTCCCCTATTTGGTTAGACTCTCTCTCAGGTGGATTTGTTGAAGTTGATTTGTAGCAATATAAAATATAAGGAAAAGCTTATCTTATTCAATATGCAAGAAGGCTTTATATATAGCCATACAGGAAGCAACTGAAGAATAAAAATAATGCCATTCCACATAAACGTGGATCATAGCCAAAGAACAGGTAACTACCCTTATTTCCAGGGATTATTAAAACAGAAAGCTGAATACTAAGTCAACACCAAGACTTTCGTAACATTCCCACCCTTAAACTGATGACCATCTCTTTAGTTTTCTCCTGGATCTTGACAAACACCTAGCAACATGCACAGCTTCTCAAAAACAACTCTTGTCAAGGGTTTGGTCATGATATCAGCCAGTTGCTCTTGAGTATGATAATGCAGTAACGTTACAACTCCATCTCGAGTAAGATCACAAAGAAAATGGAAGCGAACATCGATATGTTTGCTTCGACCGTGCATGACAGGATTTCTTGAGAGCTTAATAGTAGAACTATTATCACAGTATACCATCGTAGCTCCAGTAGAAGCATGATTAAGCTTTTTAACATTCTTCGCAACCACATGACTTGACAAGCACAGGAGGCAGCAGCAATGAACTCAGCTTCAGTGGTGGAGAGTGTGACTACAGGCTGCTTTTTTTAGGACAATTATACAGCTCTAGAGCCTAGCAAAAACACGAAACCTGACGTGCTTTTCCTATCCTCCAAATCGCCTGCATAATCACTATCGGTGTATGCAGGAAGCTCTTTATTACCACCTTGTTTATAAAAAATTCCATATGTAAGTGTCCCCTTGATATAACGGAGCACTCTTTTAACAGCTTGGAAGTTTATTTCTATAGGATGTGCCAAATACCTACTAAGCAAACTAACAACAAACATAATATCAGGTCTAGTAGATGTTAAGTACATCAAACTTCCTACCATTTGCATGTACAAGGTGCTGTCCACTGTCATGCTAGTAGATTCTTGAACCAATTTGGATCCTAGAACAATAGGATTAAATACGACATTGCAGTCACCCATATTGAATCTTTCCAACACCTCCTGGGCATACTTCTTTTGATGTAGAAAAATTTCATCAGCTCGTTGTAGCACTTCTAAGCCAAGAAAATATCGCATTCGTCCAAGATCCGTCATATCAAATTCCTTCATCATGGAATGTTTAAAAGAGCTAAACAAAGTCTCATCATTTCTAGTAAAGATGAGGTCATCAACATAAAGGCACACAAGCAAGAAATTACCTTGTAGAGATTTTTTAATAAACAAAGTATGTTCGTGAGGACATTTCTCAAAACCTTTCCGCATAAAGTAAGCTTCAATGCGACTGTACCAAGCACGTGGAGTTTGCTTCAATCCAATAGTGCTTTTTGTAAATGATACACCTTCTTCTCTGCTCCTTTTACTACATACTCAGGGGGTTGTTCAACATACACCTCTTCATTTAATTCACCATGAAGAAAGGCAGACTTAACATCTAATTGAAACAGAGACCATCCTTTTTGAGCTGTTAAAGCAAGTACCAACCGTATAGTGTCCATACGAGTCACAGGTGCAAAGACCCCCGTGTAATCCATTCCATGTCGTTGTGTGTACCCTTTGGCTACAAGGCGAGCCTTGTATTTGTCGACTTCCTCATGCTCATTGAGCTTAGTCTTGTATATCCATTTCACACCAACTGTTTTCGCACCATAAGGAAGATCAATGAGGTCCCATGTATTATTTTTCTGAATAGCTTCTATTTCGGAGTCCATGGCACATCTCCACTTGACACTTTGGGCTACATCCACATAGGATAAAGGATCTTCATTAACAAATAAAGCAAAATTACCTTGATGATCACCATCAGAGAAGCCCTCGCCACTGTCATAGTCACGCATCCAAATTAGTGGCTGTCGAGGATGCCTTTCAACAGGATTGGAAATGGGATCAGCAAATGAGTGTTGTTCGGCTGCTTGATGTTCCGACCTCTCCTCATGACCAATCCCACCTGAATTTTTTCCTATAGCTTCATCCTAGGCATTATTGTTGTTGTCTTCATCAATATCACTCAAATCAAGAGATGCTTGAATTTCTTCAGCATAACTATAATCCCAAGGCCAACTTTCCTCTTTATTAAAAAGTACATCTCGGCTGATAATTACCTTTTGAGAAAGTGAATCATACAAGCGATAGGCTTTGGACACCTCACTAATGCCCAACAAGACACATTTTATACTTTTGTTGTCCAATTTGGTGCGTTTGCTATCTGAAACATGAGTAGAAGAAAGGCACCCAAACACACGAAAATGAGCAACAGATGGTTTAATACCACTCCAGGCCTCTTCCGAAGTTTTGTTCCAAACTGCCAGTGTAGGACTTCTATTGAGAATATGTACCGCCCAGTTGACAGCTTCAGGCCAAAAAGTTTTGGGAACTTGTCTACTTGAGAGCAGACTTCAGACCATGTTCATAATTGTTCGATTTTTCCTTTCGGCCATGCCGTTTTGCTGAGGTGTGTAAGCTATAGTTAGTTGACGATGTATTTGGTTGCACAAAATTCAATAAACTCATGATAAGTGAATTCCCCTCCTCAATTAGTTTGTAAACTCCTGATACAAGCGTCGGTTTCTTTCTTAACCTTTGTTTTAAAAAGTTGGAACATTCTAAAAGCATTTGACTTCTCTGTTAAGAAAAAGACCCATAGTTTGTGGTTGAATTCATCAATAAATGTTAAAAGATACCTCTTGTGACTATTGGAAGTAGGAGAAATTAGCCCACATATGTCCGAATGAAGGAGCTAAAGTGGTTGTAATGCTCTCCACATGCTTTCTCGCGGAAAAGAATTTCTGTGTTGTTTTCCCAGCACACAGTCTTCACATAACAAGCTAGTATAATGCAGTTGTGGTAGCCCATGAACCATCTATTTTTGCTGTAGAGTTTTGAGGCCTCCAAAACTTAAATGGCCATACCGACAATGCCAAAGATAATCCAAATTTTATGTAGGAGTGAGAAAACAATGCTGGTCTTGAGGCTGGTCTTGAGGTTGAACCTTTGCAAGAAGGATAAACATCCTATTGAGAGGCATGGATGTGTCGACAATAAGACCTCTCTCTGGGTGATAAACCTTGCACTTGTTGTATTGAAATAAAATTGACAAACCTTTCTCCTGCAGTTTCCCAATGCTTAAGAGATTATTTTTCAATTCAGGAATATAAAATACCTCTGTAATAACTTGAGAAACATAAGCAACTTAGAGATGAATACGGCCTTTTCCCATTATGCTTATACTGGAGTTATCTCCTAGCTTTACAGATTTACGAAAGCTTTCATCCAGTTCAGAAAAAATTCTTTGTGTTCGTACATGTGGTTACTACAGCCCAAGTCCAAGAACCATGCCATTTCATCATGTGCTTTCTCAACATGAGCCATGAGGAGCAGCTCTGTCGTGCAGCTGTCAACTTCAAGAATATCAGATTCTTTGTTCTCCATAACATTAACATATGCCATGAGAAGTAGTGGTTCAGTGGTCTCAGCAAAATGAGCTTCTAGCTCCTTTTCTTTGCCCTTCTTTGGACATCCATACTGAAAATGGCCAAGGCCATGACAATAAAAACATTCGACAAGTGATTTGTTAATACATTGTCTCCCATGCCCTTGTCGCCTACCTCGAAAGGCAACTCCTCCACGACCTTGTTTGCTAATGCTATTGTTATGGGTAACCTTTAATGCTTGCTCTTCCACAACATGTCCCTGCATGCATTGTTCATGAACTAGTAGACTACTTTATAATTTATCAATGGACATGGTGTCCAAGTTTTTGGATTCCTCAATGGAGCAAACCACATAATCAAACTTTGAAATCACAGAGTGTAGGATCTTTTCAATAATAATAACATCAGCCATCGATTCACCTTGATAATGCATTTTATTAGCAATAGTAAGAGTACGAGCAAAGTAGTCGGATACGGTCTCACCTTCCCTCATATGAAAGATCTCAAACTCCTTGCGAGAGGCCTGCAGCTATACTCGTTTGACTCTTGCATTCCCTTGAAATTTTTTCTTCATAGAATCCCAGATTCCTTTTGAAGTATCCTTGTCCAAGATAGTCTCAAGGATTGAATGATTGATGGCCTGAAAGAGATAGTTCTTTACTTGTAAGTCTTTCAATTTTTGATCTGCCACCGCCTTCTTTTGTTCATCTGAGAGAGTAATATCCTCTGCTGCAACAGAGATTTTAGTCTCAACTACCTACCAGAATTCTTTGGAGCGAAGGAAATTCTCTGTCAGCATGCTCCAATGATCGCAGTGCCCATCAAAATGCAGAATTGCTGGTTGAATAAAACTTCCCTCAGTTGTCATCTTTAGCTGAGGCTACAAGTTCTGAAGGAAATTCTTAGCTCTAATACCAAATGTTGAAGTCAATTTGTAGCAGTATAAAATAGGAGGAAAAGCTCATCTTATTCAATATGCAAGAAGGCTTAATATATAGCCATATAGGAAGCAACTGAAGAATAAAAATAATGCCATTCCATATAAACGTGGATCATAGCCAAAGAACAGGTAACTACCCTGATTTCTAGGAATTATTAAAACAGAAAGCTGAATACTAAGTTAACACCTAGACTTTCGTAACATTCGGATTGCCATGTCTACTTTTGAGAAATTTATCCAAATAACCCATTTAAAAAGGGGGTCTTTGAAAAATAATCATAGTCCTTGTTTTCTTTGATTTTTCTACATATTTTTAACCTTATGACCATTATATCCCTCTATATATAATATATAAACACATCTTCTCCACTATAATACTTTTCAATTAGACAGTCATAAAAAAATTCATCGGACAGTTATTTTGACTGTTGGATAATTATTTTAGCTTGTTGGACAATCATTTCAGCTCGTCGGAGTTATTTTAGCTCATCGGACAATCATTTTATCTCGCTGGATTGTTATTTTAGCTCACTAAACAGTCATTTTGACTCATCAGATGGACATTTTGGTTGGTCAAACAATCATTTTGGCTCATCAAACAATTATTTTGACTTACTAGACAGTGATTTCAGCTCGTCAGACAATCATTTCGATTCATCAAACAGTTATTTCGACTGGTTGGACAGTCATTTTGACTCACCGGATAGTCATTTCAGCTCGTCGGATAATCATTGATTCACCAAACCGTCATTTGACTCATCAAATTATCTTTTTACTAGTCGGACAGTTATTTTAACTCGTTGGACCCTTATTTCGACTCGTAAGACTAGTATTCGGCTTGTTAGACTGTCATTTTGACTTGTCGAACAATTATTTTAATTTTTTAGACAATCATTTTGACTTGTCGAGATATAATTATCATTTACCTGGGTTTTATTAGATAAATCAAAGAAAATCAGGAGGTTAGTTATTTTTCAAAGGTCCCCCTCAAATTTGGTTATTTTGTTGAATTCCCCATAGGGGAATTTGTCAAAATGGCCCATTTGGAAGGGAGTCTTTAAAAAATAACTCAAGTCCCATATTTTTCTCGTTCACCTAGCCATTCGACAATGATATCCCCTTTACACCCCTCTTTACCCTCACCTCTTTTTTTTTAATCAAATATTTTAAAACAGTAAACCTCTCGAACTCTCTCTCTCATAGTAAACTTCACAAACTCTCTCACCTCACAAAATCTCTCTCTCACATCTCACCTCACAATCAGACGAACTAAGCAGCTTCCGATAAGAACCACATCGGTGAACTCACAGTTTTCTTCACGTCTCGTCGGTAAATGTCTACAGTTATTTATTTTTAAAAAACTTGCACCTTTACTGGTTTTATTGTGCATATGTTGCTTTGTTTACGTCGTTTTGGTGTTAGATTGCTGTTTAGTATTTTTTTGGTAAAAAATGTAGTTTTTCGTGCTAAACTCGTCGTATGTCAATGATCAGACAGTCATCTTGTTGGAGAAGACGTGACAAAATGACCGTTCGAGCAAAATGGACCTACATTTTTGTCGGTTAGAAAAATATCGGATCCTGTTTAACTTGGACCAACAAAAAATGACGATCCAAGTTACACACGACCCGATATTTTTCTCACTGACAAAAATGTCGGTTAAAAAAAAATAACGGTCTAATTATAATAAACAAATGATTGTGCAATAGTAAAAGAAAATGACGGTCCATTAGTCAGTAGGTGTAAAATAACGGACCATTAGTTAGTACGCACATTATGAATGGTAAATATATTGGTTTAATTGACAGACGGTCCAAAATATAATAGATATGTAAATGGCTGTACAATTGTAGTTAATATGAGGTCCATTTGTCTGAGTGTGTAAAATAACGATCCAGTAAGCCTTAATTTGGTTTTTTTTCTGCCTGACCATCAACTATTTTTTTGTGTTTAAGTATGAATCCTCGAGTAGTAGTAACAACCTGTAATAAAGACGGACATCAGAGACCATTATAGCAGTCAATGTACCAAACTCTTGATACTAAAACCAATCAAATTGGTGAATGGGAGGTTGATCCCAACACAACAATGCCTTTTCTAGACCTCGTGATTTGGACATCTACTAGATATCTAAGAGTTAGTGTTTTGAGCCTAACTGGTGCACCACATACTACTTAGAGAGGTGGAAATCAAGGGTCTTGAAAATCAAATGTGGTTCTTAGTGTCCGGTGGTTTTCAATGAAGTCCATAATTATATACAAAATTTAACCAAGCTTTTACAACTTTAGAGGTCAATGTTATTTGGATTGGATTGAGGTTTTCAATTTCTTGTCATACAATTACGTACAAAATTTAACTAAGCTTTAATGTATAAACAATATAAGGCCAAATAAAGCTCAATGCTATTTGTATTGAATTGAGGTTTTCAATCAAGTCCACAATTACGTACAAAATTTCACTAAGCTTTTACAACTTTTGAGGTCAATGTTATTGATAATCAAATAAAACCAACAAAATTATTCTCTAATAAATCTTAACGATTGGTCATAGCAAGGCATAGCTGAAAAGAAGATACAAGGCCATATATAATTATTTCTCCAAATAAAAGTAAAAAAGCATTAAGTCGTTGCAGTATTGATGAGTTCATGAGTATGTCCCTTCATACCAACAAGCAGACAACATCAGATAAGTGAAAAATAATATGAAGTAATAAATATCAGGACTCTGACAAAATGATTAAACCAAAATACTTCCAAATAATAGGAAAAAATATATATGCGATATAAAATACGAATAAATCCAAAAGTTGTATGTATAAAACAATCCGAAACTTCCATTCATCCGTTGGCACGTCTTCTATGTACGTCCACCAGTATCGGGTTTTGACATGTCATGTGGTTATGCCCGACTTGTTTATATCTTGAACACTTCTTACATAATTCGATTGGTGTCTCACCCGTGGAAGGTATGTGCCTTGTCCTGCATCAACCAGAGGTTGTTCTTTGTATGGGTAGGAGGACAACACGTGATCTGACCTCTTCCAGAATAACCCATTACGTATGATGACCAATTGGCTTCTGTACTATACAACAGGCTACAATACTGATAAAAATTTTTCATCTGTCGATGTTGACACACTGTTATTGCATGTGCACATGGTAGTTGATCGATATCAAACATTTTTCATATTTAGGTTCGTCCATCCATGTCGACGATTGCACCGATACCACCATCATATACCTCATAATGATTCACATCAATAGTGGATACTCGCATAGCTCTGGATTGCAATATTCTCATCTCCAACTCTTCCTTTGCTCATATTGACAAGACGTGTGTTTGTGTTACCGCTAATTCTCATCTTTGTACAAACCATGTTTGTAGGGTTTTTCTATAGAACTCAACAAGTAGTGATACCAGTAACAGATGGGCGTGTCTTAGTTTATTGTTCATGGACTCTACAATATTAGACATCATCATATTGTAACATCTACCAGGAAAATATGTACGTGCCCATTTATCAAAGCCAATTTTGGTTTTGATCACGTTCAAAATTAACCTTCGGCTAAACGATTGTTGTAGTATAGCTTTAGGTATCGAATCCACAGGGAAGC
>JANKKB010029232.1:0-20924 GCA_026225775.1 Bursera palmeri | reverse complement strand
TATTTTATTACTCAATTGCATGTTTCACATCCCAAACAAACAATCGAAAAATATGGCATTAAAGATCAAAGATAAAACTCATGACATTTTCAATGAAGAACAAAGATTATTTATTCTTACGAGTTATCCAAAATCGATAATATATCAACATAACAATATTATAGTAGAAGATGAACTCATAAAACAAATACGTCTAGTGCGATTATAATCTAACAAATTACACATAAAGAAAGTATGACTGAATTTATATGAAACCAAAGATTATAACCTTTAGATTATTACAACAATAATGATGAAAAAAGAGTCTCAAAAACAAAATTATAACTCTAAAACACTTTCATAAGAATCAAAGAAGGAAAACATAAAAACTACACAATCAAGCTCCTCTCTAACCTTGCTCTAAATCTAGTCTAACTTACAAACTATTCTCACCAATTCTAGAGAGAAAGAATGAGAAGGAATGTAAGAGAACTCTCACATTTTGGGATGCTTAACAATGAATCCAAAGGTCTCCTTTTATAGGTAAATGGGAGAGGGCATTAAAGGAATTTTACATAATAATTCATTTATCATCACCCACCACTCTAGCACATTGCAACCACCTTGTGATCCATTTGTACTCTGAATCTAACCACATGTCCACCATGAAAGTTGTAGATAATTCTCTTATCTTTCCATAGCCTCTTGAATCGTTCCATTTGGACATGTGATTATGGAGAAATGGCCAAAATACAGCAACTATGTCAATTATCACACACCAACCATTCATCAACTTGCAAGGCATTTTAGAACTCTTTAACTACCGAATTTGATAACATGGCAAAGAGACAACTTGTATATGATTGAATAATATTTCCATAGCTATAAGAAGCAAGGCATTTGGAGTTATATTTATTAAGATATGGTCCCGGATGTCTAGATATGTTAGGCTATGATTCATTTTCGGCCTCCTACCACTCAATCAAATTCCAACAACTTTTTGATCAATGTTCACCCATAATTTGAGAAAGTGTCCAATAGACAAATTGTAGATAATTATCTTAGCTTTCCAGATCATCTTGAATCATGTGATTTGGAGTTCGGGTTAGGTAGCAGTGGCCCCAGAAATTCACATAGATCAGGTTGGACGTCTCAAATTCTGGGTTCTGTTGTAACACAATTTCGATCCATTAGACATTGGATTTGGGCTTTAAGTTGTTCTTCAAGTTTGTGGAGAAATCTGTTAACTTTCTACAGGTATAGATTCGAACCAAATGGACTTCTGGATTGAAAGTTATGCTTATTTTACTTGGCTTGCATCAAAGTAACTAAAAATGAATATTTACAACAATTATTTTAAGCTCAATACAATAAAAATACTCACATTAATAACACTTAAAGTGTAAAAATAATGATTTAAGTTATTAATAAACATACACTTTTAAGTGCTAATCAATTTTCAATATAAAATTTTGATTAAAAGGTTTTATTTGATTTGATTTTGTTTTATTTCATTTATTTACTAATTCACCCCCGGGATTCTTGTATAAAGGGTTTCGGGGCATGACAGAAGTTGTGATGCATAGATGAGTTAATCTTCTGTCACACTTGAATGTCCAACCTAACCTTATTGATAGAATTAAGATGGTCCAAAAAGAAGACTCGGTATCAGTTAAGATCTATCAAGAAGTGGATGAAGGTAGTAGACCAAAATTTGGATTGTCTGATGAAAAGGTACTATGGTTTGGAAGACGATTTTGTTTACCGAACGATGATGGATTGAGAGAAGAAATTTTACAAAAGGCTCATGACTTTGTATATAATGCTCACCCTGGCAATACTAAAGTGTACCATGATTTAAAGAATAATTATTGGTGGAAGAATATGAAGAAAGAGACAACTGATTTTGTATCCAAGTGTTTAGTGTGTTAACAAGTAAAGATGGAACATCAGAGGCCTAGAGGTCCCTTATAATCACTTCCTATTTCAGAATGGAAATGGGAGCACATCACTATGGACTTTGTTAGTAGTTTTTCCCATTCCAAGAGAGCATGTAACTCTATATGGGTTATTATGGATAGATTGAATAAGTCAACTCACTTTTTGACGATGAAAACGACGGATAATTTGAATTAGTTTGCATGGAGTGCCAGTTTCTATCATATCTGACAGAGATCCACATTTTAATTCTAAATTCTAGGCTAGTCTTCACTAAGAGTTGGGAACAAAACTAAGCTTTAGTATTGCTTTCCATCCTCAGAGTGTTGGTCAATTTGAAAGAACCATCCAAACTTTAGAAGATATGTTGGAGCATGTTCTTTAGATTCGATGGGAAGAGCATTTGACATTGATTGAGTTTGCTTATAACAATAGTTTCAACTCTAGAATTGGAATGGCTCCTTACAAAGCATTATATGGCAGAAGATGTCAATCTCTTACATGTTGGAATAAGGTTGGAGAAAGAAGATTATTGGGGCCAGAGCTTAATTAATCATTGTTGATAAATAAAACTAACCAGAGAAAGACTTCATACTGCTCAAAGTAGACAAAAGAGCTATACTGATCGTCATAGGTGAGTATTGAAATTTGAAGTTGGTGATTCAGTTTTTCTAGAGGCATTATCACCATGGAAGAGAGTCTTTCGTTTTGGAAAAAAAGGGTAAGTTAAGCCCTAAATTTATTTGAGTTTTTGAAATTTTGGAAATAGTTGGTCCAATGACTTATCATGTTATGTTACTACCAAGTTTAGCAAAGATTCAAAATGTATTTCACGTATCCGTTTTGAGAAAATATATTGCTGATCAGTCTCATGTATTAAACTACCAACCAATCCAGATTTATGATCATATGTTATATGAGGAGTAACCTATGATAATCGTTGATAGGAAAAAGCAAGTTTTAAGAACTAGAGTTATACTTTTGGTGAAGGTACAATAGACTAATCATACCACGGAGAAAGCAACTCATAAAAGAGAAGTATAAATGAGAGACAAGTATCCCCAACTTTTTGGAGTGAGAGGTACGTATAAAAATTTGAAGGACAAAATTTCTTTTTAGAAGGGGAGAATTGTAATGCACCATTTTTCTAAAATAATAATTTTATTTATTTTAAAAAGCATGTAATTAATCATTTTTTTTTTACCTATAATATTACATGTGAGATTTACCTTTTTATTTAATATTGTATAAGATCCCATATCGATTAAGAAAATAATAAGTGGAGCCTAGAAACTCTATATAAGAAAGTGAGCTCCTTAGCTTCAAGACCCATCTAGACCCATTCTAAGTAAGCATTTAAGCTTATTTATCTCATTGAAATAAATTTTCTTTGGGTGGTCTAGTTCTCTTTACCAAAAGTTCTATTGAAGCTTTAGGACAAGTAGGGTTAGAGTTATAGTTTTTTTTTTTTTTTAAGGAGTCGATTGAAATAAGTAACATTATACGTGTACTTGTATAATATGTATTATAAAGTTAAATTGTTATGCTTTAAATGGCTTTGAGTTCTAAATTATTTGTTATTTTAGATTAAATTTCTATATATTTTATATTATTGTTTATATGTTAAAATCATTTGTTTTTTAACTAAAATAATTTTATCAAGTATGAAATCAACATATTTTTAAAAGTTTTCTTAAACATTTTAGATATATCATTATTTAAGTATATTTATGATTATGTTTGAAATTATTTTAGAATTTATAATTGTATTATGACTTTAAAAAATATGTTTTGACTCATTATCCATAGTCTTTGAATATTGTTATTAAATATAATATCTGAACCCAGCTGTAGTATTAGTGTATACACGACTATTTAACTATATGGCTGGGTCACTGGCAGTACAAGTGACATTTGTTTTGATTATTTGGGTTGAGTCACGAAGATTACAAGTGATACTACGTAACATGAGTATTAGAAATATTTTATGAAATTCAAATACTTTGATTAATTGTGAAACTATGTTAAGTATGTTTTATTTGTAATATTAAGAAATTTTAGTTAATTGTTTGACTTAATAAATGTTTTAAGCTATTAAATAGTCATTATTATTTTATTTACCGAATTAACAGCTCACCCCTTGTCTCTAACATTTTGCAAATTCGACTCCTAATTTAGTTAAGTTGTCGGTTGATATCTTGAAAGAGTTAGTTATATTACTGAAGTTTTTTTAATTAATTATGGATTTTTTAGTACTTCCTATATTTTAGATTTTGAAGATTTTACTTGTATTTATTTACTTTCTTTCTTCAATATATTCAATAGGATTTGCAATTGGATTCTTTAGAGGCAATATTTGAAATATTGTTTTATTGTCATTAGTTTATTTGAGTTTTGTTTTGGTATTATCTTGCCCCGTTCGAAGCTAATAATATATTAGATTTGGGATGTTATAATTTATTTCATTAAAATGTTTTAATCCAATCTAGGGAAGTTACGTTTCTATGTTTTACAAACTAATGATAAACTGAGTCATGAGCACGCTAGTACCTTATGAATTTTGTAGGGAATATGTATATAGGATCTAATGGGTTAAGTTTGGAATTTGTAGTGGTGATTATATTTGAGTTGCAGAATTTTGTGAAAGAAAAAAAAAAGTGAAAGTGAAAGAGAGAGAAGTGGAGTAAGAAGAGGCTAAGAAGTGCAAATAAAAAAGAAAGAAAACTAAAGAAAGAAGACAACCCAAAAAAGTGAAGATGAAAGAGAGTGGAGAGAGAAGACGAAAGGAAGTGAAGATGAAATAGAGAGAAGGGGAGAAACAAGAAATTGATAAAGTGAAGAAAGAAAGAAGATGGAAAAGGAAGCAAGTGATTCGATGGAGAAAGAAACTAATGGTGACACAATTTTATTTTTTACATTATAGTATCTTGGGATACATGTAAAAATAGTCCAAATTAAGGAATTTAGTTCAAATTTGACATATTTATGAGAAATTTAAACGTTATGGCCCAACCAATACGCGCACTATTTGTCAGCTATCATCTCAACAAACACCATCAGAATGTTCGATATTCATACATTATTGTTGAACATTATTGCACATGTTGAACATCGAACAAAAAATCATAACATCTAAATTTTAAAAAAAATGAGCTAAAACTTGACATAATTTTAGTTTTTATATTATAGTTTCTTGGGATACTTGTAAAAAGAGTCCAAATTAAAGAATTTAGTTCAAATTTGACATATTGATGAGAAATTTAAACGTTATGACTAGTGAAGTAAAAATCGGCCTCGATGGTCGACTAGACAATGGCAAGGCGCTAGGTAGCAGGGGACCGCAGGGAAAAGCTACTAGTCGTCGGGTCTAGGCGATCGACAACCTAGGCGGCGTTGACCGGTGCCTAGGCAGTCAAAGGCGGGCCAGGGGGGCACGGTAGTAGGCGTAGACATAGGCGGAAGGTAGAAGAGGAGAGGCGACAGGAAGAGTAGGTCGATCGAGGAAGAAGGGATTTTTTTAGAAAAAAAAAAAAAAAAAGCCATCCAAAACGACGTCNAAGAGTAGGTCGATCGAGGAAGAAGGGATTTTTTTAGAAAAAAAAAAAAAAAAGCCATCCAAAACGACGTCGTTTTGGCCTGATTTTAAAATTTAAATGCAGCCCAAAACAATGTCATTTTGGGTGTTATTAAAATTTTAAAAATAACCCAAAACGACGTCGTTTTGGGCCTTATAACTTATTAAAATAAACGATTCCAACAGGCAGTGGATTTCTCTCTTCTATTCTATTATGCCCTTCTCCTTCTCTGCCTCTACCGAATACCACCCTAATTTTTTCTCTTCCAAATAAATTCTACAATCCACATTATTTTTAAACTCCATCGATTACATTAGTCAACACAAGGTTAGTATTTAACTTAGTAATCATTTTTTTTCAATTTTTTTACTATAATCAATATGTATATTATATGTTTGATGAAATCCTCTTTATAGTTTTTATTGTTTATTTTTGTGAATAATTACTAATTATCTATGTCTAATCATTATAAACACTAAATAATATAATTTTTGATGAATTTTGATAACATTATGATTTTTTTTTATTTTTTTTTATTTTTTTTTAATATTTTGATTTGCAGATTTTAGGTTAATATTTTAGATATAATTGTTTATATGTTCGTTTTTATAAGTGTCTTATGATATGCTAAGATGTACTTTGTATTTTTGCGAATTTATATGTTTATGTGTTTAATGGATTTGTATTAATTTTATAATTTTATAAAAAAAATTTGACTGTTAACCTATTGACCGTCGCCTAATTTTCTAGGTCCCGCCTAAGCCCCCTAAGCCCTAAGCCCCAGGTTGCCGCCCTAGGAGCTCTAAGCGCCTTTTAGAACATTGGTTATGACCCAACGAATACTCACACTATTTGTCAGATATCATCTCAACAAACACCATCCGAATGTCCGATATTCATACATTATCTGTTGAATATTATTGAACATGTCGAACATCGAACAAAAAATCATAACATCTAAATTTTAAAAAAATGAGCTAAAACTCAAAACTCGCCGCTTGACTTTAGTCCATTCCTACAACTTTTTTTAGTTTATTAGAGATATTTGAAATGAAATAAAATTGCTATATGACCCTTGATTATTACATTTTGACGAGGCAGAATCTAGCAGTTGGAGTTTCCGCGATTGTTTCGAAAAGTTAAGGAATTTTGGATGCTTTGACAAATCAAGGAGGTTCTGATGTAAAGCTTTAAAAAATTTGGATACCGTGGTAAATTGAAAATCAAGAACCAAAGTTACCCTTAATTCGCTAATTCAAACGTAATACTCAATAATTTAATATATTGCTTAGCGAACATCCAATCTCTTTCGATAATTTGGTACTTTACTAGATGCTTGTCTAGCAACTCTCAACAAACAATTGTCTATCATTAGGTACTATTAAATTGTCTAACAAAATAACTCGAAAACTTGACACTAGTTAAATTATTAAAAAATAATAATAATAAATTTGGTTACTTTTCAAAACACCCATAAGGTTGGCTATTTTTTTATATTTTCATCGTCTCTATTTTCCATAGTTTTCTAACTTTGAAAATAGTTTTTGAGTTCTACTAGTTTTCTAACTTTGAAAATAGTTTTGAGCTCTACACCAACACTTTTTTGGATTTAAAAATATATATCAGGGTACAACTCAAATTTTTAAATTACATGTAGATTCCAAATTTTTCTTAGATAACATCTCAAACCAAACAAGCACTAATCCGACACCAGACACCTAAGCTGGCCACCAATCTAATTCTACTATCCAATATGCTGCAGAATAGAGTCATTGAAGTTCTGACTTATTCCAAGCATAAAGCTCAAATTCAGTATCTTAACGTGTATAAATTTTGTACCTTAACACCTTTTTGCAAAGGCAAACTCAGAAACCAAAGCCAAGTGGTCGCTGCCCAATTTCTGTATCAACATCGATAACCAGGGTGTGAGACTGCAATATTTATGCACATACACAAACACAATTTGATAAATGTAAGAGGCCCAAGTGCAATGTTCATTAAACCAAACATGGGATTCAATCAAAATAATTTTCTTATGATTACTAGTTAGGAACCAATGATGGAAATAATTTAGACTGATTACATCGACTATGAAACTAATAATCTCGAATGCAATGTTGTTCTATTTTATCAACCGAATATTATCAGTCTAAGTTCTTTTCACTATTAATATTTGATCCGATCAGAAGACGAACCTGCAATCACAAAATAGTAACAGTAACAACTTACTGTTTTATCTGTTATCCTTAAGCCAAAAGCTCAGAAGCAATATAGAAATGGGAAATACTTTGGTGGCAGAATTGCTTAAGATTTTAAAGAACCTTCTTCCACGATTTCATATGCTAGCATGGCTCATCGGCTCATCATTTTGCAGCAAATGTGAAACCTTACTCTACTTGATTTTAAAATTTTGCTGAGACCTAATTCACTACTGAAAGAAAAACCACAAAATTGAATTGCACGAGTCACTCTAAGGATGCAAAGAACAGATTCATGAAGTTTCAAGTCATGCAGCACCAAGTGGCCAACCCAATAAATTTCACTGTTCTTACCTTGCCTGGAAGCCCACCTGTTCTTCTTAAAAGATCAACCGGAAGAGTATCCAGAACTCTGGTAGGTACAAGACTGTCCGAGTACCTGTATCAAGAAAAAATTAATTGATCATTTCATTAACAACATTATAACTATCAGAACCACTAGAATCATTATAGCAACTTCTCAAAAAATTTATTTACCACAAATAGTCAACAGTTCCAAAAAATTTAGAGTGATAAGAAGTAGCTAAAGGTTCACCATTTAAGTCCCTTGTTTCTGCAGAACCCTGAAATAGAAAATTGTGGTTTGAAAATATATGACAAATTTGATTCAGAAGATTAAAATAATGAATATCTTGAATCTACTTACTCTCACCGAGGCATATGAGCTGTTGAGATTCAAGGGATGCACTGCTACGGGTCGCTCTGCATCACCAGTTGCAATCTTAACCGCTTCATCTGTCCAGCAATTCTGGAAAAATCTGAAATGGAGAGCATAGAGACATTAAATTTTGTCATTGCAACTAAGAGGAAGAATAAATTTATGACATTTAAGATTAGGAATTTTAAACAAAACACCTCAAGGGACAAGCAAGGAACCCCTTTGTAATGTGAATGATAATTACAGAGACAGGCCTTCTATCCAGTAAACTTCTACATAAATGCTAAATAATAAAATAATATTAAGAATATTGGATAATATAAGTTTTGAGATATAATTGGAAAAACATGATACTGCTAATAAGAGGTTCAGGCATTAAGAGAATATCAATTCCAAAAAATGTTGTAACACTCGCATCTTTAAAACATAAAATACTCTAATTCAGCAAGTCACTACACTACCCGGTGGCAGTTGGATACTTAGCATAAGAAATGAAATCATTCAAATAGAAGTTCAATGGATACACAAGCATCCCAATGTTTCATTTGTCCTCATATAGCCATAAAATCAAAGAACAAAGAAAAATTCACAACGCTAATTATAGTTTATAAGTACTAAATTCAAAATATAATGATGAGTTGAAGCAGAGAGATGAGTTTTATTATCAGGAAAGACAAACAATACCTATCCATCACAGAAAATGTATTACTTGTTTCTTTCTTTACCCCAAAAACATGAGCAGGATGACAACTTCTCTGACCAGATAACTCTCTTTTGTCATAAGACTTTATATCCAACTGTAAATAGGACTGGATAAATCAAATCTTGAACAACAAACACCGAGAATCGGTTTGAACGTAGAGTACAACTTATCAGTAATGCTGCTGCAGATAATGAAATTTTACAACCAGGTAAAGTTTATAAAGTAAAGTCAATAGGATCACCTCTGATGATGATAGGAACTTGTAAATTGCACTCTGTCAATGAACAGGAAAATTTAAATTACCACGATAAGAAGCATAATTCCACAACCATGTGAACACTAGATAGAAACAAGATTTGAGATAGCTTGCCTGAGGGGTAGAGTTGAAATCACCAGCAAGGACAAGAGGGGCATTACCCCATCTCTCTGAGATGATTTGAGCCCTTGAGGAAAGAAAAGAAATCTAAAAGGCCAAATGCATGTAATTAATAGGAGTAATTCCTTGCAGCAAATTAAAAAGTCATACATTCTGGAAGAAGAAATGTATTAAAATTATAGAGAGGGGAAACTAGAGAAAGAAAAAAATGCATTTTCTAACTTTTTCAATAGCACCACATCCTCGCGCCAATAATACTTTGTAATTTATTGAGGAATCTAAAATATACGTCTTCTGAGATGAAAATTTCAACTTTAAATCTAACGCTTCCTTCAACTTTTATTAAATTGTACTCTGATAATTTCAGGATATAAGAATTTGCATATTGGATGCACTTAAAAAAAAAAACAAAAAAACAAAAAAAAAAACAAAAAAACAAAAATGTTAAGAAAGCCCATATATTTGAGTGAGCTCACTAGAGCTTGGAATCAAACAACAGGTAGTTGCAGCCATCCAGCCATCCAGGCTTAAGAAAAAATGTCAGAAGAAGTTGCTGGGGACAGGGAGGGCCTGGATGTTCCCTGATGCCTTACAATATAGTGCTAAAAGTCCCGAACTTACCTGTCCTAATTTCACTTCCCCTCGCATTGGGTTATAAAGCACATGAGTATTACCAATGACTACTCTTCTCGACGTTGCTCTGCACATCTGCCTGTATAGGGTGAAGTTAGATATAGAAATGACAAAAATATGTTAATAACGACTATAAGCCACGTAATTCCAATATGATGACAATTAATTCCTGATATATGATTAGTTCAGATGGAATGTAGCTAAGATTACTTATGAATTGAAAATTCAGGCAGTACCTAGTGACCAAGCTTATGACTCTCAAGACTTAAAGAATTATTTGGAGTTTGTTGAAGACCAAGTAAATAAGCAAACAATTGACCAAGACTGAAAAAGGCAAAACTTCACCGTTAAATATAATTGCATATTCCAGGCAAAATTTGTTCCTGCTTTCTAGCTGCACTCACAGCATTACTCATAATTCCTAATTTTGCAAGAACTTATGTGCTAGAAACAACAGGACAATGTACAGAGTAAATCTTCTCTCAACATTTTCAAATTGTATAGGACACCATATAGAGTTCTATGAATTTCAATTAGGATTGTATTCTAAGATTAAGATTCTACCACATATGCTAAAACAGGCAATAGAGCAATTCAAGGGCTTAGTACTCCAATCTAAGTTCAAATTACTGGAAGCAATAATTGTAACTATGGTGAAGACCAATCACAATAAACATACAATGAATTGCTACCTCAAAAACAGAAAGTTGGGCAACATTATCACGGAGACCGAATTCCTTAAACTCGATGCTCACTGCCTCTAATAACCGAAACCTAACAAATTAAGAAAAAAATAATTCTGAAATACTAACCAACTTTCTGAACACTAGAACTAAATGAATCATAACTGTCTCACTTGTCAGCTTTCCAAAACATAGCACAGCCGTCAACATTATATCCGGTGCGCCGCTGCCATTGCAAATTAACATATGATTCAAAATTTCTTCTAGAATAACTTCAACAGCGTTTAACACATAAGCTTCTCATACATTATAAACATAAAAGAGAAAAATAATAACCTTGTAAGAACCAGCATATCCTGCCTTCTCCATAACATTCAAAAGATCGAAATACCTGTCCACCTCCTACCAGAATTACATTACCACCAATAAGGTTCAAATAATACTCAACTCTCCGAGAAAATTAAAAAACTAAAAGAAAAAAAAAATTGAAATTACGAAGATGGACCAAATCTAAGGGGGCAGTTTAAAAGTTATCTACGCTTAAAACTTTTAGATGTCATGATTCTTTTTTTTATGTCCGAAACATCCAAGAGTGTTCAAAATTAAACCCTCAATGACATATAGCATCTAATAGTTGAATATCTTATGTTCGACAACATCTAGCAGTTGTCTGTGGTCAAATATACGATGACAACAATGTATTTGTCGAGCATCTGCCCTTGGATGAGTCATAACGTGTAAACTTTTGAGAAGTGGGTCAAATTTCAACGAAATATCCTAATTTAGATAATTTTTGCAACCATGCCAAACAGAAAGGCCTCCCTTGAAATGCAGCTAAAATATAGAAAAATCTAACTAGTTTCAAAATTCATTATAAATCTTCTCCACAGTTCTTTTTTTAATAAGAACAGTATTAATAATAATAATAATAATAAAATCTAAATTTCTATACATTGACAAACATCTAACACTCAACAACTTGATTAGATGCTTTTGTAGAATCAATGATAATTATATATCACTATCAAGCTTTCTAACAAATCAACTAGATAACTCGACATTTGTTAAGAGTATAAAACAAAAAATATGAGGGTTTGGAAGTTTATCATAAGAGTCCCATGAGCTAGCTATTTTCCCAAAAAATAATAATAATAATAATAATAAAGTAAAAAAGCTTACTTGCACACATATAATATCTGGACTTAGGCCAATCAACTCTCTGCATATTAATCTTTTGCGATAGCTCCATTTCAAGTACTGTAAGGGAACAGTTGAGTACAAATCTTTATGCTTGAAAGCATTTTTATCCCCTAAAATGTTATATGACATGACTGTAAATCTCTCTAGTGGATGACCAGCGTCAGAGTCAGAGTCGACCCAATGGCGTACAATCTCCGGAGAGGGTTGATCGAGCGGTCTACGTCGGAGGAGGGGTTTGTACCATGGACGGCTGTAGGAAGGAATTGACTCTGTGGGACCAGAAGAGCAGCAAGAAATGACGCTTGTGCTGGCTTTGCAGAAGATGAAGCCAAAATGCTTAAGAAAGGCGGGGCTACAGGCAGCTGTGGTGGCAACGGCTGGGCTGCGGACGACCCATGAAGAAGTTTCGAAGGCCATTGATTGTAGATTTGGTGTGAAGAAATGGAAGTACTTGGCGCCACATTTTATGGCTTTTATCTGATTGTGGCTCGAGTCAACGTTGACTTCAGAGCATAATATTTTTTTGGAAAATATAAAAATATTCAAAATTTTCAGTTTTTTATTGCTTAAAGATGCCTCAAACTGCCAACAAAGCGTACGATTTGTTTTGGTTTTAAACAAAATATCAATCTATCAAGTTAATTTATTAAAGATGTTATATAATATTTTATATTAAAATTTATCAGGGTCATTATATACAAACATTTAATAAAGTACGAATACTATATATTTGTTAAATAAATTTTGAGTTACGAGTATTATCAACTTGAACATGACAAAAAGGATTTTTCTTTTTACCCTCGAATAAATTTCAAGAAAATACTTAACTCGAAAATTTAATTAAATTAATACTTACCCCTAAAAAATCTAAGATTAAGTGTTAGTTTAATAAAAATCTAAGGTTGAGTGTTTTCTTAAAATTTTTAGGGATAATATAAACTTCCCCATAACAAAATATCAAAATATTTAAGAGACGTGTATAGTCTTACAAGAAAGTCGCATACACAATAATAAACTAGAAGAACTTGAAATTATTTCTTTTATGTTTACTGTGAGTGTTGATGACGTAATCGAATTTTGATTAAATCTTGACTTGATTGGTTGGTTTAGATCGAAAGAGATTATACATTTTAAAAAAATGAAGAATAAATATTTTTTATTTATTATATAATATTTTATTAACACTATTATTTTTTAAAACTTATAGTTGAATAATTATTATTTTTTTATGTTTACATATTTATTTATATTTTATTTATATTAAATTATTAATATTTAATAACATAATTATATAGAAATATAGGAAGACAAATTGATATTTTATAACATAATTTTATCTTTACTTCTAATTTTTTTAACTCTAAAGTCGATAAAGAAAAATTATACCTTTTGATATCTTTGACATTTTTTTAACTGAAGGACCAGAAAAGATTTTTTTGAAAACTTAAAAAGATGATAGAAGAAAAAGAAAGTAAAAACTCTCGTATGAATAAATTTAACAAAGGGTAAGAAGTTCATTGATAATTACTCGTTAAAGTACTCTTAGATCCAATAATTAATATATAGCATATATAAACAACTATAGATAGCATTCATTTTTTATATTATATTTTCCCCATATCATTGTATACATCCTGCAGTTGTTCACAACATTTACTTTTTTTGGCAAGAGCAAAATTAGAAGGGAGAAAATAAAAGTAATAATAATAGTATTTTAACTACTTAAAACTCATTCAAACTCAAGAGTTTCCTAAAATCTATTATTAAAAGAATAAAAGATAGCATTCTAATAATACTTTAAAAAATTAACGATAATAAAAAAAAATCTTTTAGTAAAATTGATTTTTTATTTAACAAAAGAAAAACTAAAGAAGCTCTTTTATGTTTTAACCAAACCTTAATTGGTTTTTAGAAGTGTCCATACGTCTAGAATTTGTGGAGTTATCAAATTGATTTGTTCAACAACTTTTATTGACATTTGTCAAGATGATGCTTCTCAAACACAGTTATCAACCATCAACCATATAAAATAAGACATTCATCATTTGATTCGAAACTTGACCGAACATTAAGAAAACAATAACCAATTAGAAATAAGATTAAAAGAAAACTGAAAAACAAACCTCCATTATTTTTCTTTTTGGGTATTTTCCATTAATTGTTTAGGATTCAACTGGATTTATTTTCTCTGAGACAAGTCTTAATGCACCTCTGTTGTAACTCAGAATAGAACCACCAAATGATACCACAACAATTGTGTATATCATAATATCCATCACTTGAACATAGTTCAAAAGCAACATGTATTGAACAATGAGCTTCAAAAGTGGATGGCAATGTACATAAGCCACAGACTACCGGGTCATAGGGTTTGCCAGAGAATAAGCATTGAGGGCTATGTAAGAGAATAATAATGGTACAGCTTAAGTTAATGTCATATCTGACCTAAAACCTACATGGGAATGAGAGTCAGCAGGGCATATCAAATAGGTTATGAAGTTAATTAAAACCTAAAGAACATATGACACAGGACTCATACAGTGCGCTTCAGAAACAGGGGAGTTTTTTAGAATTACAGGTCTCCCAAGATCATTAGTAACACAAGCACTTGTCTTTGCATAAACCAGAAGATGGCATCTTAAGGGCATTTCCTTTGTATATATGAAGCTCCATGCTCTTCGTACCTGTCAATGCAGGCGGTTAAGAATATTAACTTGCAGAGAATTGAAAAATTACTACTCAGTACCTTGAAAGCTAACTAAGTACATATATAGAAGAAAGCAAAAGGACAATTGAAGGATGCTTCTACTGTTTAGTGAAATTAACTTAACTATCAAAAGTGCGATCCAATCTAAAAGATGAAGCTTACTCTGATTTAGAAAACCACATTTGCTGGAATGAACCAAGAGATGCCAATATACTGCCTCCTATCCACACACTGTTAGACATATCACCAGCAATATGTAAGTGGACAAGCACAAAATTGTCACATTGGTAGCAAGGGAGAAAAAGAGAGAGAGCCAACCTGAATCTCCTTTCCGTTGCATTTCCACTTGCTACAACTTTGACCCTAGCAGCTTGAGGAGACTCCTGCATGTTGATCCATGATGATTAAGTCATCTTATAACTGGACCACTTCTTTTTAAAATTGCAGAAGCACCTTAAGTATTAACTACAAGTTCACCAGTTGCATGGAATTCTAGTAACTACTCTGAAAAAAAAAATTTAAGCAGTTCTCATATTCTTTATATTTCAGGTTCCAAAAGGAGGAGACGTGTGCACACACACAGGGTTCTATAGCATTTAATAGGTTTCTTCTATTTTACGAATGGCACACAATGAAATTGAGGTCAGAATGGTACATAAAATTAAAAATTCCAAATTACAGACAAGGCACAGGGAAAAGGTGGCATAGAAAATGACAAATTATGCAAAGGCCAGCAACGCTACTTTTAAAGGCATATGTACATATATGTCAAATTTCACTAGCGTGCCCTAGGATTTGCCTAACTACAGGTGATGCTTTCTAGTTTTGAAAATAGGCAGAAACCTTCATTAAATGTATGAAACATCAATAGATGTTTCATATGATTTTCAAAACTTCAACTATTCTATAGTCTATTTTTTATATGAAAAATTATGGTAATCAATTAGAGTTAAGAAAGGACTTTTACTTTAGAATCCTAGTTAAATCCTATTTACACTTTTAGACAAGTAAAAAGAATCATAGTTAGATCCTATTTACATATAGAAAAAGACTTTAATTAAATATTTAATTAAATAAATATTAGTTCAACTAGGAAATAGAAGTATAAAGGGAATATGATTTCTATATAGTATAGGAAACCTACATTGCTTAGAAAAGTAATAGAAAGGAGCATAAGAATACTATATAAAGAGAGCCTAACTCTCTAGTTGATGGCCTATCATATTTTTTGAAACTTGAGAGGTTTCTTCATAGCAATCTAGTCGAGAGAAATATAGAAGTGAGATTAGATCAATCGTTCAGGGATTATTCTAGTGAATTAGAATTAAGAAATCAGTTTGATTTCGAGAGATCTTTGTAATCTTCTTCTGGGGTTTTTTCTTATAAATATCATTTGTCGTTGTCCCGTGGACGGAGACATATTATCGAACCACGTAAAATTTGTGTTTTACTATTATTGTTGTAATTGATTATTTTTATCCTGCAATTACCAATTTCGATTAGGATAGTTGTTTGGATTGTTCGTAGGCTGTACTTAGTATTTCCTAAATTAGATTAATTGAAGTTTACTTTGTCAATATTAAATCAATTGAACTTTTCTCAATATTAATTAAATCAAAGTTTGTTCTTATGGTGTTAAATCACGAAATTCTAACAAACTCATTTAGCACAAAAAGCCTATCTACATAAATATATATATGGAAAAAAAATACGTGTGCACCCCCTTAGATTTGGCCTAAGTAACAATGCAATCCATAGATTTCATATAGTACATCCACAACCATTTAATAGAAACAGAAAATACTTTGGAATTTCTCTTTCTTTCTTGTCTCTCCCACAGAAACCATCCCCTCCTCGAACACAACTTACATGCCACCACCACAAGCCTAGCAAAAATCTTAAACTTTTCTCTTCTTTTCTTTACTTTGTTGGTATCAATCCTTTCTCAAATCTCCCTTGATTTTCTTTCTTCTTCTGTCTCTCTCTCCTCTCTCTGGTCTCCCTCAAATCTCTCTCACTTCCCGTAATTAAAACCCATACATGGTAGCTAGCACTGCAGTGCCTCAAATAAACTTAGATCCAAATTCCTAATGCTCTACCATTCAACTTCGTTTCCCACTATCACCATCCTCTCTCTCAAGTCAGATGTATCTTTTTAACTGCAAAATTTGTTTTACGTTTGCTTATGGTTTATGATGGAGTTTATCAAGCATGGATTCATAGTGATACTTGCTGATTGCTGGAAAGTTTTTCTGATTTCGGCCTTCTACTGGTGGTGGCAAAGTGGGCAGTGGTTGTGGGTACGATTTGGTTGCTTTGGGAAGATCTTGAAAACTGGTGTATTTAAACCTGACAGAAGATATAATGAAGATAATGTGCTGGATTTTTTTTTTTCACATAATATTTATCATAATATTTATAAATAAATGAGATTAGATGGCTCAGTAAAATTGTCATTGCAGTATTATTCTTGTTAAGAATTTTTACTGGTTCGGAGATTTTACTATTATTTCATTTATAATCATCTCTTCATAAAAATGAAATAAAAAAACTACCTTGTTAAATAGAAGAAAGGGCTGATAGAGTCTTTCTATTGAAAATGCTATGTCAGATGACAAATCCTTATAACAATTGTTAAGTGCTAGGACATAAATGTTATGATATCAAACCTGTGGGTTGCATGTTACTAGGCCAAACCTGAGGGAGTGTGTATTTTTCCATAAATATCTTTAACAAGAAACAAAATTAAATATTCTATCCCAGTGGAGCGGATAAGTTATCCACCAAAGAGATTAGTATGCCTAAATTCCTTTAAATTGAAGTCCAATAATGAAGCAAGAAACCAAAATCTATCCTTCAAAGCTGTAACACTGATGATAAAGCAAACTTTAACGTCATTGAAAATAGTAGAAAACTTGACGTTCAAGGGCAGATGCAAAGGAGGGTTAGCCCAGGCTGGGTTTTTGGAAAAAAATTTCAAAGAATTATGAAGACACCCACAAAGTCTTACTACTATTAAAAACATCCCCAAAATAAATAATAAATATAATAATATAAAATGCCTTCAAAGCTTTCATTATCAATTTTTTAAAGACTTTTCACTTTTACCCAAACTTATAACTCCCAAAACTTAACCACGCTAATTTTTTACAATTTTTTCATCTTTTCTTCTTCAATTTTTCATCTTAGCTCTTGGAAAAAAAAAAATAGACATTTAAAAGTGGGTTCTTCACTCTTACCTGAAGAAAAAAACTTATATTTTTCAAGCCTTCAATGTAATTATTTTAAGAATTGGTTTTATTATAGAGATTTAATTTCTAAGTTTTGAGACTTAATTTTAACATGTTATTTAATGGATTTTGATAAATTAATTGTAATGTAGTATAAGATATTAGAAGATATTTTTTAATTTTCAAGTATTTGATTTGAGTTAGGGTTTATTATGTAGATTTGATTTTTGGGTTTTAAAAATTAATTTTAACATCTTATTTCATCAATTTTGATAAATTAATTGTGATCTAAAACATTATATAGTGTAAGATATTAGAGGATATAGTTTGAAAATAAAATAATTAATTTGGGTTAGGCTTTTATCAAGTACATTTGATTTTAATTTTAAGAATTAGTTTCAATGTATTATTTTATGGGCTTTAATAAATTAATTGTAACAAGTAAAATGTGTAGAATATTAGATAATTTAGAGACATTTTTATTTTAATAAAGTTTCAAAATAAGTAAAATGTGTAGAATATACAATGAATTTTATGTTATAGAGCATCGAGTAGTTTATTATTATTGTATTGGTATTAAATCCAAAAACAAAATACAAAAATTAAGGTCATAGGAAAAGGTACCTCTAGCAAGTCTTTCTCAAGACGTTCCTTCAACTGCTGCATTGATGCTGTGCCACCAGCAAGCTGTAGTAGAAGGAAAAACATAACGAACCACATCACTTTTAAGGACTAAAAGCTAGTTCTAGAGAGCAAGAACGGATTTCTAGAGAGAAAAATATGGGTTAAAAATATTCTTTCTTTTTTTTTCCCCCTTCTTTTGTGGAGCTGACTGTCAAATGTCTAAAGACAACCAAAAGCAGAGAAGGGTGCTAATAGACATTATTACCTACATGTAACAATGTTTGAATATTATCAATTAAATGTTAAAGCCTACCTCCATATTCCTTATACATCAATCGATTATACCATAAATATATCCATTACCTTTTTTTTAAATATATAAAAATAAATTATCAAAATGTAAACATGATATCATTTAAGAAAGCTTCAGAGAAAAAAATTAACTTCAACCCACATCTTTTTACAGGATTAAAAAACTGTTCATGAGCCTATCTGCATTGTGAAACTAAAAATTCCATAATATCATTAAGAGTAAAAGTTTCTACTTGTTTAACAAATATCAGAGCGTTGTATTTGCCAACAAGTGGTTAAGATTAAAGATCATACTTTGAGAATCTTACAAAAGCTATGAGCAAAAATAATGACCCCCAAAAACCCAATTATTATCATGGTAAAATATGGCACAAAGATTATACACTCCCTACAGGACTGTTGAAAAGTAGTTAATCATGTCTTTTCAATAATGCTCGTCCCCATCACTTTTTTCCTATTCTTTGTGTTCATATTTGATAATTAAGGGGATCATCCATTTTCACACCTCAGGCATAAGGAAATGCAACCATCTACAGGCAAAATGTGCCAAATATATGTGGGAATAATTTTTTTTTCCAACAATAATAATAAAAGGCATTTACGATTATTAGAAATTCCGCCTACATATTCGAACTTAGAATTAGGAGAAAAAAAAGAATCTTATTAGCACTCATTAATCTATTTATGCTATACACTTCCACATCCTCTAGTTTTTAAGGAAAAATAACAACCTGAAGTAGGAATTTGTCTAAATCATTCAAAGACAGAAAAGAAAAGAGAAACTTCCCGATTCATCTTACCAGAATACTGCTAAACAATTCTCTCCGGATATCCACATCACACCTGTTAATGCTTTCTATAACCTGCAAAAATTGATATAATATACAGAGAGGTAAACATAATATGAAGAATAAGGGTCCAAATGCAGGCTAGTACATATTCCTAATTTTTGTGCCTTATCTAAAAAAATGAAATAAAATTTACCATTTGTGGCAAGCCACGAATAGAAGGAGCAATCTCTGCAAAATTCTCCATACCAGAGATTGTCTGGTGAGAAATGAAGAAGGAAGTATGTGAGAGCCCAAGGAAAGTTTCAATGATAAAAGAAACAGCAGCTAAATTAAGCACCTAATTGTGGAAACAAGTATGAAATAATGCAGACATTAAAAAATACAAGACTATTGCAAAATTATAAAGAAAAAACTCACCACCTAAAAAGTAACTAAATACAGAGAGTAGTGTGTTAAGAGTAACAATCCCATAAATATTGGGCCACCCACCTGAACTAAGGATGGATTAAACAGAATATCAGGAATCTTAAATCTATCAGCTCCAATTTCAATTGTCCTGCATTATGCATAAAGAAAGTCACATTATCAAATGACTAAACATTTATGATAAAAATGAGAACCAAAGACCACCAAGCATCTAATCAGGGTGAAAAACATAGTGCAATATGCCACAGACCCAAATTATTCCATCATGGGATTAACAACATAGACAAGACTAGCCTCTTCAAAAATAAAGAAGCAGATAAAATAAGCAGATTATAACCTAATTACCATAGATAAATTTATAGCTAGGTAGTTTGCACATCACTTACTGGCCATCAGGAAGCTCATATGGGGTCATTGGAATGTTTGAATATGCACTTTCTGTAAACAGAAATCCTTATATCAGAATGATAAACTTTTGAACCTGCATAAAAATGGGAAGAGTCTAGGAACAAGTTCAAAAAACTGTTGGTGAAAGAATTTTCAAAATACCACTAAGGTAACTCAAAGATACTTGGTGTTTATAACCACATTCAGAACTTAAAACTGCAAATTCACTGCCTAATAATTTAATCTATACCTGACAGATTTTATCAAGAACCTAATATTTAGGGGCAAGATAATACATCTTAATTCAACAGTTAGTTTAAGAAATTCATTTTTTTTTTTTTAATACCCAAAAATCTTTCAACCTGACCTGTGTTCATCAAGTTCTAAATTCAGGCTAAGTCTACATCCAACAAACTTGGTAGCCAAAAACATGTGAGACATATT
>JANKKB010029231.1:7137-20922 GCA_026225775.1 Bursera palmeri | reverse complement strand
AAATCAACGGCTACTAAATAGTGTGTGAAATTAAGTCAAAAAAATTAAGTCACAATAGCCTGACCCATATATATATATATATATATATATTTTAAATATTTATTTGATAATGTTAAAGAATTTTTACAATACCGCCATCTACTCTTGGAATACCATAAAAAATTTGTAAGTACCTCTATTAACATCAGTTAATTTTGTTAGAAATGACAACTCCATGATCGTACAAACACTTTTATTTTATTAAGATGATTTTATTTTTTTTATAAAATTGTATGTATATATATATATATATATATATATACACACACACTCAGATCCTGGTCAAATACTCGGATACTGCTGCACAAGGTCCATCACCGAAACTGCTTATCAAGCCATGTAGCAGTCACAGACGAGAAACCAAACTTGACTGCTATCACATGTTCCAAATCCTCTCCACTCTCAAGAACTCTCACAAGCTCCACAGCATCAAACAGGTTCGTTCTCTTTACCCTACCAAGCACCAAATATTCACCACCACAAACCTCTCTTCACCATCATCAAAACACCAAAAAAAGGAAACCCATGTTGAATTATCAACTATCAACTTCTCTGGTATTGCTAAAACTGTTCTTTTGAGGGGTTCCCATTTGCTAGAGATAGAGAAAGATAGCGATTCATTTGCTAATGCATCATTAAAAGACCTTCTTTTGGATATATCAGATGTGATACCTGAAACTACTCGTAAATTTTTTAGGGTTTTAGCATTGAAGCCTGAACATGTGCTTGAAATACTGCTGGGTTTTGAATCCGAGTGTGAAAAGGTTGGATTTGAAGCCGGAAAGGTTGGAACTTTATGGAAAGTTTTTAAGTGGGCTAGTTGTCAAAGTAAGGGTTTTAAGCATCTTCCTCGATCGTGTGAGGTCATGGCATGGATGCTTGTACGAGTTGGGATGTTTCGAGAAGTTGAGTTATTGGTTTTGGACATGGGTGTAGAGAGAGTTCTGTTGAATGGAAATCGAATTTTTAGTGGTTTGATTGAAGGGTATGTTGGCATTGGTGATTCGAAAAGGGCTGTTTCGGTGTTTGATCGAATGAGGGGGCGGGGTTTAGTTCCCTCATTGTTGGCTTATAGTGTTTTTATTGATTATTTGGTTAAGATGAAGAGAACCCAATTGGCTTTTCGAGTTTCTCTGGATATGGTTGAGGTGGGGCTTAATTTGAGTGATGTAGAAAAGGCTAGTCTTGAGAATGTTGTTAGACTGCTTTGCAGGGAAGGAAAGATTCAGGAGTCGAGAAATCTTGTTAGGAAGGCTATGTCTTTGGGATTGGAGCCAAGTGGTTTGGTGCTTAATGAGATTGTTTGTGGGTATTGTGAAAAGAAGGATTTTGAAGATTTGGTAAGTTTCTGTGTTGAAATGAAGTTTGCACCGGATGTTCTGGCTGGCAATAAAATTATTTGTACTCTATGTCATTATTTTGGGTCACAGAGAGCAGATTTGTTTAGGCAGGAATTGGAGCATTTGGGTTTCAGACCTGATGAAATAACCTTTGGGATCCTGATTGGTAGGAGTTGTAGCGAAGGGAATTTGAGAAGTTCCTTTATTTATTTGTCAGAGATTCTGTCTAGAGGCTTGAATCCTAATGTGCTTTCTTACAATTCTCTTATAAGTGGTTTGTTTAAAGAGAGTATGGGGAAGCATGCCAAAGACATTTTCGATGAAATGATGAACAACAGGACACCTCCTACTTTATCCACTTATAGACTTCTTTTAGCAGGATATTGTAAAGTTAGGCAATTTGATGAAGCAAAAATGATTATATCTGAGATGGTGAACCTTGGTTTCCTTAAACCCTCTTCACTGGAGGATCCACTTTCCAAGGTATTTACGGTCTTGGGGTTCAATCCATTGAGTGTAAGATTGAGAAGGGATAATGATGTGGGATTTTCTAAAACAGAGTTTTTTGATAATCTTGGGAATGGACTTTATTTAGATACAGATCTGGATGAGTATGAGAAAAGACTAACTAAGATTCTTGAAGATTCCATAATACCTGATTTTAACTCTCTTGTAATGTTGGAATGTGCTCACGGAAATTTAAAAGCTGCAATGTCATTGGTAGATGAAATGCTTTGGTGGGGTCAAGAGCTGTATTTGTCTGTCTTTGCAGCATTAGTTAAGGAGCTGTGTACTACTTCTTCTCATATCAAGGCATGCACTATTCTATTTGAGAAACTGCCAAAATTGGCTGATCAGCTTGACCAAGAAACTCTCAATATGGTTGTCCAAGCATGCTGCAAGAGGAGATTGATTCACAACGGAAAGAGAATTTTTTTTGGAATGCTTCAGAGGGGCCTAACAATCAAGAATGAGACTTATACTGCTTTGTTAATAGGTTTGTGTAAGAAAAGAATCAATAGAGATTTTCTTGATTGCTGGGATATTGCACTAAATAAAAACTGGTTGCCAGGGTTGGACGATAGCGAAGCACTTGTGGAATGTCTTTGCCATCAGAAAATGCTGAAGGAAGCATTAGAGCTTCTTGAGCGTATGCTAGAGTTCTACCCTTACTCAAGGGCAGAAATTTATCAGATGTTCCTGGAGAAACTTTGTGTTACAGGTTTTTCCACCACTGCACATGCATTGGTGGAAGTACTTTCTCAGGAGGGCTGCAACTTGGATCAAATGACTTATAGCCATCTTATAAGAGGGTTGTGTAAGGAGAAAAAATTTTCAGTTGCCTTTCATATGTTAGACTCTATTCTGGCCAAGAACATGATCCCTTGCTGGGATGTTTCTGCTTTATTAATACCTGAGCTGTTCAGAGCTGATAGATCCAGGAAAGCTATTGCATTAAGAGAGATTAGTTTGAAGGAGCAATCTGCATTACCATTTCCTTTTGAAAGTGCTTTAATAAAAGGATTTTGTATGACAGGAAAGATTGAAGAAGCATCTAATGTATTCCGGCAGATGCTGTCTGATGGACTACTTCCAGAAGCTGAAGTTTGTAGCATGCTGATTCAAGGGCATTGTCAATCTAACAACTTCAGGAAGGTGAGGGAGCTACTTAGTGTCATGATAAGAAGAAAATTAAGCCTCTCAATCTCATGTTATCGAAATTGTGCGCGCTGGATGTGTATGGAGGGTTGGGTTCCTTGGGCATTTGGCCTGAAGGACCTCATGCTTGGAGGGAGCAAGTCTCATAACCTTGTCGTTTATAACATTCTGGCTTTCTATCTTCTCTCAACCAGGAACAGTTTTCTTGTGAATAAAGTTTTAAATGAATTGGTAGAGAAGGGATTGCAACCTGACGAAGTCACTTATAATTTTCTTGTATATGGGTTTTTGAAGTGTAAAGATATTTCAAGTTCTGTTCACTACCTTTCTGGTATGATATCTAAGGGACTTAAACCAAGCAGCCGCAGTTTAAGAACAGTTATAAGCTGCCTGTGTGATGTAGGGGAACTTGGAAAAGCATTGAAGTTTAGTGAAGAAATGATATTAAAGGGCTGGGCTCATGATTCAATCATTCAAAATTCAATAGTTGAGAGTCTTCTTTCTCATGGTAAGCTTCAAGAAGCAGAAGATTTTTTGCTCTGTATTGTAGATAAAGGTCTAATTCCTAATACTATCAATTATGATTGTCTGATTAAGCGATTTTCTGGGTATGGGAGACTGGACAAGGCTGTTGAGCTTTTGAACATAATGTTAAAGAAGCAAAACATCCCCAATTCTGGCAGTTACGATTCTGTAATTCGTGGTTTCTGTACATGTAATAAACTGGACCAAGCTATGAATTTCTACTCTGAGATGTTAGCTAGGGATCTTAAGCCAAGTATCAATACGTGGGAAATGCTTGTCCGTGAATTGTGTCAAGAAGGACAAACCGCAGAAGCAGAAAAGCTTTTAATTTCTATGGTTCAATTAGGGGAAACTCCAACTAGGGAGATGTACTCGTCTGTAGCTAATAGGTATTGCTTTGAAAACAATCTCAAGAAGGCATCAGAGGTTATGCAAGTGATGCAGCAAAGAGGTTATAGTCCAGATTTCAGTACACATTGGTCTCTAATAAGTAACTTAAGCAATTCCAGTGATAAGGACAATTACAAAAGCAGCCAGGGTTTTTTGTCAAGGCTTCTGTCTGGGAGTGGATTTTCTTGGAGAAAGGACTCCAAGGCCAAACCGGGTTGATACAGTGCCATAATGATTCAGATTGTTATCCTTATTAATTGATTTATATTTTTTTTCGTGTTTTTGTTGATATAATATTAAACAGGAAACATTTTTCCTTTTCCTTGGCTTAGCGGTTTCCAAGTCATTCTTAGATGGTTCTGTTTTGACCTATTATCGACAATATTGTCTTTTGTAGCATTAGATGTATACAACTGAAGTCTGCTATTCATACGATATAAAACATGAGATTTTCCTGCAGAATTAGTAATTCATCTTGCCTTTATGCCCTTTTGTTCTTTGTTCTTTGTTCTTATATTGAAGTTTTTGTATCTTCACTTCTGCACATTTCATCTAGACGATAGATATGAAACCAGACCTGAAATATGACATTAGCTGAGTATCAAATGAAATTTTTGGAAATGTGATGTCGCTATGATCCAAGGAGCAAATTTTCCTTGGCTCATTTTTTGCCCGATACAAGCGCATCACTGGTGGAGCCTTAAAATGCAGTTTCAGTCTAAATTCTCTCTGACTGACTAGCTCGCTAGCAGTTAGCACATCATTCCATTTTGTATTAAGTTTTATTCAGTTGGCATGATTCTTCAGATTATTATCCACCCATTTATTAGGTTTTTTACTTGCATAACTTGCTACTTGCTTTTGTATGCAAGTAACTGTTTTGACTGCCTGTTGATTAGCTGCCTCTAGAAACTTCAGTTTGCGATGGACCAGTTGCCCTGGACATGGGAATCACCAGCTTGAGGTTTCAACCACTTCTTTTGATCCTTAGCATCTCTGCACGGAAATATATGTTATTGACGACTCACATTTCAAAGACATATTACAGATTCTTTGTTTATTTCAAAGAAAGGACGGTTGCTTTTAAGCTTAATTCACAATTGTATTAGTTGCACAACATGGTTAAAATAATATTGCAGTGGCACGAGGAAATCACCTGTTTATCTATAAGGATAGCAAATTATGAGGAAAGAGCACTTGTTTTCAATATTTTATGTTCCTTGTCGAGATCCAGTCAACTGTACCTGGGAATGCAAACCGCGTATGAGCACTTGTTTTCAATATTTTAAGTTCATTAAAGAGATCCATTCAACTGTACTTGCGAATGCAAACCGCGTATCTTTTGTGTTTCTAAGTTAATCTATAATTATTTTATTCCTCTAATGTAAAATGGGTTTACTAGATCTGTGAGATCAAACTGGGACTTGATGTGTTTGAATGGTTTAATTATCAGAACTAATGGGAAAAGTAAGAAGATTCGAATGTGAGATATTTTAGCTCTTACACCATATTAACTATTAGACTCAAAAGCTTTAAGCTATCACATAAAACTCCAACATTAATCTTTGAGTCTGAATAGAAAGAAATGAAGTAGTAATGCATGCATTCTTAGTTTTATTTTACCTTCATCATGCTATAAATTTTTTTCTTTCTCTAGTTTCATAAGCCTACAGATCTAGCTACAACTTATAAGCTTCATGGATAAGATATTTGAGAAGTGGGGTTGTCCCATTGTGTACCTCGTTGTTGACTTGTTTCAATCTTCTGATCTCTATCCGCTGAGGATAGGGAATAAAGTGGATCGGTTCAATGATGTAGCAATCATTACCAACTAAATTTCCAAATGTCATTAACATCGGCTGCCACAAAAGGCAACTGCCCCCATAAAGGTAATGGTAACGGGATTCTTGTCTTCCTAAAAATAATACAACTACCTAAGCCAACTTTTGCCAATTTTGGGTGCCGTTGTTTGGTGGAGTTGGAAGAGGTACTGATATCATAATTGAGATAATTTGTATAAACAATAGAGCAAGTACAGCTAGTCTTCCTTAAAGTAACAGAATGCCATAGCTTTAGTTAGTACGGTCATGTTACTAGCACAACATAGCATGACTAACGGCTATGAAAGTGGGGACTCTGAAGCCAACAAAAAATTTTCCCAAACTGCTCCTTGATTGTTTTGCATGTGCTACATGCATATAAATGCCCTTTCTATTCTCCTCTCCACCATGCACATTCATACATTCAAGCTTTTGCTACTCAAAACTCAAAGCACTATACAACTCTTTAAGGAAACCTAAAATTTAACGGCTAGAAGAATGAAGGCTGGTGCCCTTGAGGTTGGTGAGGCCAAGAACTCCATCCCAAGAAGGGGGGTGAATAGAGGAGTGTCCATACTAGACTTTATTCTGAGGCTGCTTGCATTCGTTGGTACACTAGGGAGTGCTATTGCCATGGCAACAACTAATGAATCACTTCCTTTCTTCACACAATTCATTCGATTCAGAGCTGAGTATGATGATCTTCCAACATTCACGTACGTTTTCTTGACCAATAGTTGATTATATTCATCAAATCTGTTTTGTTTAACTATATATTTTGCTACAAAATATTGATGAGGCTTTCTTTGAAACAGGTTTTTTGTGGTTGCTAATGTCATTGTGAGTGGTTATCTGATTCTATCTCTTCCTTTTTCAATCTTCCACATCGTTAAAAGTGGAGCACAGAAGAGTAGAATCATCTTGTTCTTATTTGACACGGTAATTCCATGGAGACTAAGCTAAAGCTCGGCCAATTTGAATTTAATTTGTGTCTACTATCTACTAAATAGTTTTACCGTGCACTCAAAGTACACCTGTTAATAATACATCTAAATCTGTGTAATGGTCTCTTGAAAATTATGTTTAATGATTAATAATTTATTAAAAGAAGTAGTTTATTGATTAAAAATCGTTAAATGTAATACTGAAATGATTTTTATAATAAACTAGCTAGTTAGACGATTTTTAGAAAAATCTATATAATCTTCAAAATGTTAATATCTACCTTTAGATTGTATCTTAAAATTATTTGCATATCAGATTTTTCATCTACTAAAATCTTATCATATATCTAACTGTTTATCTGGTTAAATAATATATTCGGAGTCCATGAAATCCTTCCAAAATACCCACCGAACCAAACGTTTAGAAACTTATAATAACGTACTTCTTTTTCAAACCTCAAATAATGGTTAGCTCATATTTTCTTTGAAAATGAAGATGCAAGAGTGTGTTTGCCATTAAAATGCTTGAAGCTTTAAGTAAATACTGAAGTTGATGTCTAATGGAAAAAGTACGCTAACCTGCAGGCAATGCTGGCGCTTTTGACGGCTGGAGCATCAGCAGCGGCGGCTATTGTATATTTGGCACACAAAGGGAACACTAAAGCCAATTGGTTTGCCATCTGCCAACAATTTAACTCTTTTTGCGAGCGCATTTCTGGTTCTTTAATAGGATCCTTTGCAGCAGTTGCAGTGCTTATATTGCTAGTACTGTTGGCCGGTTTGGCTATTTCTCGACGTTAATTAACTGATATATGCATATCAATAATGCATCTGTGACATCAGTGCAGCCATATGTGTGTATGTTGATTTGTGTTTTGCATTATCGACTCTGTTTGTTTATCTTTTCTGTAAATTTGGTTCTCTTTTTCATTGTAATGTTTTTTCTGTATACTAAGTTTTCATTTCTTTATCGAACAATTGCTTCTGTTTCTATCAATTTGAGTGTTATTGTTACATTAATATTAAATATTAATGTTCTGAGTTTAATTATTTATCAATTTAAACTCGAGTTTGAGTAAATCTTAATATGGTATCAAAGATAAAAATCTCAATCTCAAAATATTTATATTACGTATAAATCAATATTGTTTTAAATCCTTTCAAATAGGATCTTTGTATTACACGTTAACAAAATATTAGAGTCAACTATTAAATATTAAGTTTCTTACTTCTATAGCTTTATAGCATGATTAAAGAATAATTAAAAACTAAAGCGATCACCAATGAGTACTATAATTATTTCATGGATAAAAGAAATTCTATACAAGCAGACAAGCAAAGCCTGATGTCAACGCGGAGAATCTAAACTCTTCTCATGGACACATTAGCAACAGTGCGCACACTATCAAGAAAGATGGATTCTAACCTACCATTAAATATTCATATTAGATTCATGTTCCTCTTTCCTCACCCACTATCACCATCTAGTGATCCTCTTCTCCTTTATGTATCTTAATTTTTCTCAAAAGTTGAGAGCTTTATCGTTTATGCTCATATTGCTGATAAACAATAACAACAAGTGCAAGACTACCATATTCCAGCACCAAGAAATATAATAATTTCACTTTAAAATGGAACAGAGAAATCAACTAAGGTTCACTTTGAGCTAGCGATCCGATATTTTCTTGTAAGTTATTGATTAGATGAAAATAAATAATTACATAAACTGTTTCAATACAGATTAATGAAAGATGACTCTGTCAAAGGTATAGTTGAATGTACAACCATAATACTAATATCTAAAGCTAGTATGATGTTGAGTTGCGGTATTCCCAGAATTGTTATAGTTGTTTTCATGAAAGCTTTCTTTAACTATCTGCAGCTCAAGACACTGGTTTTCCTGAATTTAATTTACGTTTCGAACTAAACAAAAATTGCATGAGCGCTTTATCATCTGCTTCAATTAGGCTGCAGCCAGGCTCCTTCTTTACCCCACTATCATCCATCAACTTCCTCACCTGCTCAACTCCATCCCACTCACCTTGTGAAGCATATATGTTGGACAGTAGTACATAGTCCCCACTCTCATCCTTTCTCATTCCAAGCAGTCTCTCATTTGCACGCCTTCCCAACTCAACATTTCCATGAATTCTACAAGCCCCTAGCAGAGTCCTCCAAATAATGGCATTTGGTTCAATATTCATCTGGTCTATGAACTCAAATGTTTCATTTAATAGCCCAGCACGCCCCAGCAAGTCCACCATACACCCATAGTGCCTTATATTTGGCTCAATATTGTACACATCTTTCATAAGCTTAAAATATCTTTTCCCTTCTTCCACTTTACCCGCATGACTGCAAGCAACTAAGACGCCAACAAAGGTGATCTCATTTGGCCTGACTTTCAACTTCTGCATTTCACTAAACAAAGCAATTGATTCCTCCGCATTACCATGAAATGCCAACCCTCCTATCACCGAATTCCATGTCGAAACATCTTTCTCCTTCATCCCGCGAAACACTTCCATGGCTCTCTCAATGCTTCCACACTTAGCATACATGTCTATAAGCGCATTCCCAAGCAAAAGATTCATATGCCCTGATCTCATCTCCAAAAGGGTGCAATGTACCTTCTTTCCCACTTCCAAATCCCCCATGTCTGCACAAGCAGACAACAAACTCAACATAGTAACCTCATCTGGCCTTTCTCCTGCAACCCTCATCTTCTCGAACATCTCCAGCGCACATTTATTGAGTCCACAAAGCACGTATCCTGCAATCATAGCATTCCAAGTCACAACATCTCTTTTAGGCACCTCATTGAAAAGCTCCCTCGCTTTCAGCATTTCTCCCTGTTTCACATATCCAGTAATCATCACATTCCAAGAAACCAAGTCCTTAATCGGCATTTCATCGAAAAGACTTCTTGCTATACTCAACTCTCCTCTTCTTGCATAGCCTGCAGTCAAAGCAGACCAAGCAACAACATCTCTTTTCGCGTTACTATCAAATAACAACCTCGCAATACTCAAATCTCCACAATTAGCGTGAAAATAAATAAGGGTATTCCTCACAAACGTATTAAACTCAAAGCCGTGTTTAAGAACCTTTCCATGAACGCCAAACCCCATATTTCTATACAAAAGCCGAGTACAAGCTTTAAGTACAAACGAAAATGTGAATTTATCCGGCTTGACATCGTCCTTCTCCATCTGGGTATATAACAAAATTGCTTTTATCGGAGTTAGGCTCTGAGCTGAGCCTCGAATCATGGTGTTATACATGAAGGTATCTGGTTCAGTGATTTGAGCGAACAGCTGGTGCGCATAGTTTATTGTACCTGGAATAACCATAGCACTGCAGAAAATAAGCTCTCTTAAAGCGGAGGGGTCTGTGTTGACGCCATTGACAGTAATAAATGCGTGAATTTGTTTCAAAGTCGTGAGATTTGTACAACTTTTCCATAGATTTGAGCTTTGTTGGCGGTTCGTTCTCTTTCTTATCATCACACGTAGTTTTTGTTCTTATTTTTTCAGTACTCATATTAATGTAGGTCTTTTGGGCCATGCAACAAGGCTCACTTGCAATATATAATGAATTGGGCCAATCCCAATCTGAAAATGACCAAGTTTTGCCCAAAAAGATCGATAAAATAGACCATATTGGCCCATTTTTGTCTAAAGAACTTTGCTCCATTATACCCAACAAAAAATTTCGCTACCTTAAAATCATTATAAATTCCATTATAATTATTGCCTTCATTCATCAACATCGAGACTTTAGGTAGACGTCGACCTCCATACATGGTCTTAGAACTTTGGAACTAATATACTTATTGTTTGATCTCAAATGTACATATCTTTTCATTCATCTCTTTATTTTTTCTTCTCTTTTTTTAAAGATAATATATATTAGACAATTTATAAGATTCCTTGTGAAAAATGAATAATACAATACAGTGTTCTTAATAAGACTTTATAATATAATATGGTCAAGGAAACTAATTGAACGGTAGTGTTTCACATCACCCAAAACGTAACACTTCAACTTCATGTACTACCCATATTTAAATAATAAGCTTTTGCTTTCATCTATGGATACATAATCCTTGATCATGTCCAACCATCAAGATCATAGCTAGGGAGGGGGAGTATATTAATTAAAGATATCCATGTTGTTCACATTTTGATTAAAAAAATTAATTAAAGTGATTATTAAAAGGAAATTAGGCATGGTTAGGATTCTTGGTTGTTATAAAATAAACCAACCAGGATCTACCACCTCTCCCTCATCCCTCTTTATATCCTACTCTAGTTGGTTACACCTCCCACCTTATGTGTTACCAATTCTGCAGCTAGGTTATGTGACTTATGTCATGACATCCCCAAAGAATAAAATTAAATTACTTTAATTTAGTAACCCAAATATTGTCAAAGATATCATATATTATGGTCAAACTATAATTTTTATATATATCTTATCCTTTACAGCTATATATCTCTCTCCCTCTCTAACCCTTAGATTTAAGAGTTTTTACACTCAGACCCGTAAAGTTTGGTTTCAACTTAGACGCATAGGTTATATTTTAGCAGAAACTAATACTAACACCCTTAAAACGAACTAACTTGTTTTTTATATTAAGGTTAAAGTGTTAGTTTTTGAAATATTTATATTTAAAAGTTAGTCCACACCTCGTGGGTGTCTATAAAATTGTTCTATATTAAATAGTTTTTGCTAAAATATAAGGATTCAAATATTGATTTTGCAATTTTCAGAGTTTAAGTATAGCTAGCCAAATATAATATATCTAGTGTAACATTATTTACACCTGAAAAAAATTTCACTCTACAATTGTTCTTTTAAACGCATCGATTATTAGAATTTTAGATGATTTGGTTGGTATCCTAATCATCTCAAAAATCTTTTGTTTTAGATGATTTAGACAAATTATAATTTGTTTCTCTGACTGTTTCTAGAACTTAATGCTCATCACACTCCTTTGCATAATTGTGAAAGAGGTAGGTGTTAATGTGAATTCTATAATGATGATCTGCTAATGAATGTACAGATGCCACAATTTTGTCAAACTTAAAGCAAAGTTAGAGACGTACTTATGACAAAGATATTCTTCTTTTTTTGGTTAAACAACTTTAAAGTATCTAATAAAGCATTCCCCATTTGATTGATTCTATTTAAACACTACTGCTCAATCAATAGGTGGTACCGCAATTTGAAAATTAAAATGAAGGGTTCGGCACCACAGTTTGAAATCAATGGTAAGATTATTTTTCTTTTTAAATACACTCGAAATAAATGAATTAATAATATGTCAGTTAGGCAAGAATAACGCTAAATTTGTAAATTTAATTATGAACTCTTATGCGTCATATCTATGGAATGAAATAACAAAAATGAAAAATGAAATAATTAATATTGATGAATGAAACGGTAAAAAATGGGTATGACATGATATTAGATTGTGTATACTGTAACGGTAATTATATTATATATATATAATCAATTCTTATAATTTAACTCATAATTTATACGTGATGTTATATTGTTAAAAAAAGGCTTGAATTCTCAAATAATAATAATAATAATAAAAGTAAATGAGTATCTACTAGCAATTTCCATTCAAAATATGAACATGTCCATTTGAGTCAAACATATCGCAAATTTCCAACAAAAATTAAATTAGCAATTGTTCTTATCAATCCTATCCGTTAATAATTGGGTAGCCTAACTCTAATTCCCATCCAATCCTCTCTCGCCACGTTTCTTCTCCCTGTCGTGGCTTTGTGTCGGAACAGAGGAAGCAGGCCCCACTTCTGCCGCCTCATCCTTTCATTAAAATTTGGTCAACCCACTTAAAAGTTAAGTTTGGTATTACTTTTTACTTTGACCAATTACGACTCTCCATGTGGCACTTAGTTTGGCTGCTTCTCCGTCGGTAACTGGCGGCACTGTCTATTTCCCTTTCTCGGATCTGACGTGGCAGATACTATCTTTGACCGTCTGATTGAATATCGACCGTCCGATCGAGAAGGTTGCCTAGACGGTTGAAATTCCTCAAAATCGCTAACGGCCACGCGTCTTTAGTAAATAATTTATTTTAAAATTTCCCGAAAAGTATTAGGCTCCCAATTCAGAAATCATAATCAAATTATCAAGAAACTAATCATAAACGACAAAGTATGATCTAATTACAATCCCCTCACTGTCCTTTAACTCAAATGACCGATAAATCCTTTCCCTTATTAAACAAATGATGATTTAAGGGATGTTTTAAAATTTAACCAAATCCTAATTTTTTCATAACATTTTGGCGGATGTAATACTAGTTAGTTATAACGAGTTGACGGGTGTAACATTTTTTAGAGTCTATCAATCCACCAAAAACACAATTAAATGCACTTTAATATCTCATCTGGGAGGATATTTTTGTCCACATATCAATCTTAGTTTGACAATAAAAGAATACACTAAACATACTAAAAATAATATAAATTATTTTTGAAAAAATTAGAAAGAATAATAAAATTTGAGGGTTTTCAAAGAGTACTATACAATCTTTAAAGTATTAACATGTATTTTTCGGATAGGCATCACGACCACCGTTATACTAAATATCTTCATTTTTATAGTTTTTATACAATTTTGTAATGAAATATAATATTATTTATCATTCTTTATTCTCATTGTTAAAAGAATGAAAGAACCACGATACCCTTATTTTTTATAATATTTTGATTAGAATAAGAGTGGAAGAAGTTTTGATAATTTTTTTTTAGGTAATGGCACTAATAACGGTGAGACCCACACTAATTAATGGTTAGGTGCTGAGCATCAATCACTTAATGATAGGAAGAACTTTTCAAAATGAGTAATCTATAAAGAAATCTAATTACAAGTCATGACAACGGTAATACATGTTAATAAGTACATTTAGCTTCATAAACGGGGAATTTACTCTGACCCCCAATTAGATTTCAAGAAAACACTTAATCCCACACTTTTTCTAAACTAACACTTATCCCCCAAAAAATTACCACTATTTCCTCAAAA
>JANKKB010029230.1:0-20896 GCA_026225775.1 Bursera palmeri | reverse complement strand
GTTAGTTTCCTTTCAAAATATAAATTGATTGTTGTCTAGCAACATGTGCCAAATGGTTATTTGATCTACCTTTAATTAATCAACAAAAACAATGAAATAAATCTAAAAAAAAAACTATTTATGTATTATCTTATGTGACATGGTGAAATATGTATGACATCACTTCATCATTTATTTGATGATATCGTATTATTTTAAAAGAAAAAATAAAGATATTATTTAAATGTCTAACACTATTCTTTCGATTAAATTCTATAATCAAAGAATAATTATATTCATGGTTAGACTTTCATGAAAAGGGCCCAATCTACGTGTAATATTTAATTTTCTAACTTTTATATTCCTTAGATGTATATATAGTCTAATTTTCAAACCAAATGATAAAGAGAAGATGTGAAATAAAAGAAAATCTAACACGTAGATGAAATAAAAGAAACTCTACCACATAAACTTCTAAGACATGTCGAATCCACCACAAAAGAACTCCCTAAATGGAATTTTTTAAATATTATTAATAATTCATTGAAAATAACCAATAATAACAAAGCATATTTGTAGCTAAGGAATCCTAAGAATAGAAAGTAAAATAAAATCAAAGTCTAATAATATTTAATACTTAAAATACTAAAAATCCTAATTAAACGAAAAAATAATATTCGTACTTCTTAAAATAATAAAAATTATAATCAAAGCAATATTTTACTCAAATTGTGCTAAATCACCGAAAGTTAATCCATAAAATAAATGTCCCCGATTTAAGAGAAAATATATAGTGTAAGATAATAAAACTTTGAAATTAAAGTTTTATTCTGATTTGATTCTTACTTGGTGGATGAGCTCTTTGGTCTGATTCTTACCCTGATCAATAAATTTCAAGAATGTGATTGATATTTATAAAGATACACATAGAAAATGGTTTATTTCATTGATAACCTTTGTGTTTTGTCTTCTTGCTTCATTGAAAACAAATTTAAGAAATCATCCGTTCTCTCCTTAATTTTTTTAGAAATTATCGAAAACATCAAATTCATTAGCAAAATTGTCTTTAATAACTTCTAAAATTGTGAGGAAACTTATTTAAAATCACTTAAAGTGGGTTATTTTGTCTAACATTTAAGTAAAATAGGTGAATACTTTACAACGGTGAGAAAAATTGTTGAGAATTTTTTGAAGTGGGATTTTTTATCTTAACATATAAATAAAATAAGAGAATACTTACTGAATTTAAAAATATATATATAGCCATATGTATAATTATTTATGCGTCATGCATTATTGTATGATAATGAAGACCTAGATGGGTGGAGCATATCCTAGCAAATTAAAAGAGATTACCTACCCACTTCACAATTTCAGTAAAAGCCATAAATTTATAAGCCTTTTTTAATTAAAACTTGCCTCTATTCCAGTAAAATAATCATCTGGTCTTTGAAAGCAATTGGATTAACATCTCATAAAATAAATAAAGCATGATATAAAATTTGTTTAATATTTAAAAAATGATATTAAACTCCGGATCTTGAAAATTATATTTCTTTTAAATACCCATCAGAATATTATTTTCAGAAAACATCGAAAGTATTTTTCTTTTCTTTTCTTTTTTTTGGTTAAATGGCCTAATATAAACTTATTTATTTATCATATGAATATTGAATTTCTCATTTTATTATAAGTTATTGCTCTCATTAATTTTAGTTTTCATATAACACAAAGATCGATATTTTAATAAAAGTAATATTATATATATATAAAATAACATCAAATAATTAATAAAATAAATAAATTATATTTATTATTTTAATTTTTATAAATTCATTTTATTATCTATCACATCACTTTATATATAAATTTTACATATAAAACTTTATATTAATATCATTTCTCAGGAAATAAACCGGAAGCTACAAGGAAATTGACAAGCCATTGAATAGTAGAGGCCAGAAGGACGCTACGCTGCTCTCCTGTGTAACCATCACAAAATATCGGGGCAAGGTTCACAGAAGACGCGGTCAAGCCAAGCAAGCACACCATTATTGACCTGAAAACTTTAATCCCATCTTCCCACATAATGTAGCTTTGCAATCCTTTCAAGTTTCAATTTCTTTCCTTGTCCTTCAATTTCTTCTCCATCTTAATATTACAGCCTGCATATTGTTCAATATATAACTGTGTTTCATAATTCATAATCATGGCTTCGTTGAACTTGACTGGCTACGACAAGTTCTCGAACTACCCAGGACCTTTGGGTTCAACAGCGTTTACTCAAGCAACTGCCACAAGTGGTATTCCTTTGAACTCAATTGACCAGCCCAAAAACAAGGTTTCTTGGTCCTCTGGCCTCTGTGACTGCTTCTCTGATTGCAGAAACTGTAAGTTAATTAATACTCCATTTATTGGAGTTTGGAATTGGAATCTTGAAAAGCTTATCTTCACTACATATGCTCACTCTTTAATTTACAGGTTGTTTGACCTGCTGGTGTCCATGCATGACTTTCGGGCAAATTGCAGAAATCGTAGATAAAGGCTCATCATGTAAGTATCTAAATGATTTTTTTTAAAATAATTTTGGAATGCGATCATTGATTCATGACTTCACACTCTTTAAGGTCAAGGTCAAACTTAAAGATATATTTACATAGATTTCCACTTGGGGCTCAGCCAATAGTGTTGATCAGGGTAAATTTCCATTAATCTCTTTTAAACAACTTAGATATAATCATAAACAAATTTTTCTAGCTTGGAGATGAAAAACATGTAAGATTTTTGAGAAATGTTCATCATTTTTATCTGAGCAAATAAAAGGATTTGATTGATTGTTGAATATAGAAGAGTCACAGAGGGTAAATGATCTAAACTTGTTGAGAAGTGGTAGTGTTGTGAATTTGTGTTGGTCAAGTAATTTTAAGGGCTTAATTTGCAGCTTGTGGTGTAAGTGGAGCACTTTGCACATTAATTTGCTGTGTGACTTGCTGCCCGTGCTGCTATACATGCTTCAACCGATCAAAAATGAGGCAGCAATTTCTGCTGAAGGAGAAGCCTTGCTGTGATTGCTTGATTCATTGCTGTTGCATGTACTGTGCCTTGTGTCAGGAGCACCGTGAGCTCCAAAACCGTGGATTCGACCTCACCGTTGGTATGATCTCTCCTTATTTTCCATAATTTTACCATATGAATTAATCTTTAAAAATAAATTAAAAAAAAAAAAAACCGAAACTCTCACAGCTTCCTTTTATCAAACATTTAAAATAGGAAATCTGAAGGATTATTCACAATTTTGGGTCGGTTATGAGATTCCTCGACTCCGAAAAATAAACTGCTTTTAGCTTTTGGCTACTAATGATTGGAATAAAATACACTCTTTAATAAAAGTCAAGTCCAACACTATTTATATAAATGTTATTTCATCAAAAAAAAAATCTGATTAGTTTTATTATTCATGTTTTTGCATAAATTTGATAATTTACGTTATTAAGGATAATATTATTCACTTTATTTTATTGACTCCTTAACGATCAAGATTAAAGTAGTTTGATAGTCATTGTACAAATATTTCAAAGGATTCAGTAAATGACCTAAATTAATAGACATTTAAAATTAATTCATTTTTTTTAAATATAAACGTCATAATCCTATATATGGTAATAGACAACGGTTGATACTATCCAATAGTATCTAACACCATCCGACTATGTCCAATATCATTTTTCAATATTCAATACTTTATTGGATGAACAATATCAAACGTCCAATGGGTCATAACGTTTACATTTTCCAAAAATATATTAGATTTTAAAGAGGTCGTTTAATTTATATCAAAATTATAAAATCTCCTAGAATATTTAAACATTGCCGGTGACTTATATTTATATTTTGAGCACTGACACCTCAACATCCTAAATAGGTATAAATTGGGTCGATTGGTTCATCTAATATGTCTTAGCATGATTCGTTTCTTTTTTTATTTTTTTCCATTTGTTATTTTGAAAATTTATTTACGTAATTTTGTTTTAAAAAAGAAAGAGTCTATGTGACGAGCAAGCCATACCCAAAAGACGGGATATACCATGCCGGGGCTAGCCAATGGGCTGGGTTTTTATTTTTTGAGTTTTAAATTATTATTTTTTTTGTTTTATATAACATTTACATTTTAAAATACATTCATTAGCATCAATATCTAATATAAAAATAAATAAATAATTAGGAAACTGAGATAATTGTGGAATACAGGAATAAATATAGATTATAGATGATAAACATAAAAAAGTTGAATTTATGTGAATTTCATAATATATTTTCTTTAAAAAAATCAAGGAAAATTATAAAACATTGTTAATATTTTTAAAAAATAGTTTTTCTAATCAACAAATTTTCCAAACAAATAAAAAAGTAATTTATATCTTTTTTTTGGCTAAACCAAAATTATTTATGAAAAAAAATATGACACTTTTTTTTAATTATTGTTTGAAAGAATTTTTAATTATACAAAAAATGGTGATTGGTGAAGGCTGGCATGGAAATCTGGATAGAGAGACTCGAGGAGCTGTGTCGATGACCCCTCCTATGGTTCAAATGACTCCAATGACTCCTCTGGCTCCTGTGATAGAAGAAGGAATGAGCAGATCTAGTTAATTAAGTTCATAATTAATATCTTATATTTGTATGGATTAGTGTTAATTATTCCGATTTTATGATTAATATTATAATTAAACTTGTTAGCTCTACTCAAATCAAATTATGGTCGGTGTCCTGTTGGGATAAATTTTTGATCAACTTTGTGTAAAATCTTATGTCTTGACTTAAAATAATTATTTACATAATTTATATCTAAAATATTATTTTATGATTAATATGTATTTTTGTGTAATTGCCATTATATTATTATTATTATTTTTTTTTTTTTGTCAAGTATCATTCATCAACAAATGAAGGTGTTACTTGTTTCTTGAATCTTATTCTATAAAGTCAATTGCGGTGAGATTTTAATATTCTTGAATCCTCAATAAATTGTATAAGATTAATTTTTGACAATCATATAATCACATTACTTTTATATAAAGAACTTTCTCATCCGTGTTAAAAGAACTCATATTTTGTGGTATTTGTTACTTCATCAATTCAATAACGCTATCAAAATTGTTAATTCTCATTAAATTATAATTTCGAGTAATAGATTGTGATTCAACATAATAATCCAATTAAGTGATATTATTAGTTTTTTTGGTAAATTAAAAAAAATGATATTAAAAAATTGATGCAATAACAACAAAGAACATAACAGATAAACAAGAACAATACAAAGAAAAAAAACCACGAACAAAGAAATTAGATAAATTAATTATAAAAAACAAATACAAAAGGAGAGCTAAATCTCCATTTTTATAGAACTATGTAAAGGTACTTTATTCTAATAGAGGTAAAATTCTATTTTCACGTTCCTTATACTTTTTTTACAATTTTATAGAAGTTAATTTGAATTAGGAATTTCAATAATCGTAAACAGTCAATCTTAGCTCATTACAGAAAAAGAAAAATTCATACAACGAGAGCATTGCCCTCAAACTCTCACGAGTCTCGGCCCGAGACCTCTGCTACCACCACAATCCTCATTGAACATCCCTTTTAAATATTGTATCATAAATTTATTGAATCGGATAAAAAATTCAGATCACAATCTAACAATTAAGATGATTGAAAACCCAATACTGTTACATAATTTGATACTGTGAATGTAATAAGAGTGTAGAGTAGCGAATTGATGAATGATGATTAAAAACATTGAGTTATGAGATTCCCAATTATAAAAGCAAAAGACGGAACCATTAAGAAGGACAACCTACTAAATTTCCATGGCCCCCACACTTCTTTTCCCCGCAACTCGCGGCAATTTGTCTTAAAAGTGGGTAGGGTCCATTTCTCTTTATCTGGGGCGGCCCGCCATCCACCAAGTCCAACCCGAACTCTAATAACGAGTTGGCCCAAATAACTTAAATTTAACCGAAAATGAAAAGATTCTTACCGTATTTTACCTTTATTTACTTTCTAGAATTTTTAATACAAAGTTTTTAACGGTATAAAATATTGATGAGCTGATATCAATAAATATGATTTGTTAAGGCTGTAGTACTTTAATTTTTTAATATTATCTATAAATTATTTTATTAAAATTTTTAGAATAGTTAAGATAAATGTTTTTTTTATTATTTGTTTTAATATGATGATGCTTCTAAATATACATATTTATGGTCGTCCGAAACTTTAGAGTAGAATTAAGGATGTGGGAGTTGGAAAAATCAATGTAGAAGTGCATTAATGATTTTTTCTTTCTAGTCAAATGTGTGCCTACTCCTACTTGCCCAACTGTTGTATCACGATGGGCATGTGATCTTAGGCATGTGAAGGTGAGAGTATCCCTCTCACTCAATTATCACTTATTACGCCCCACTGTCTTCCACTCAATGTGTAATATCAATTTCAATAACATTATTCAATAATAAAAAATGTGAATTTTAATTATTAAAACATGTATTTAATTAATTAATTTATAATATTCAATAAATTTAATAATAAAAAATATAACTTTTAAGATAACTTAACCATTTTAATAATAAATTATATATTATTTGAAAGATTTTTTAATTAAAAAAATAGATAATCGGGTCAGCTTATAAGTACCTCGATTAATCTCATAAAACTTATGTCTCGTGTTCTCATAAATTTTTTAACATAAATCGGTTAATCGTTGAATTTTATAGTAGGGGTTGCTATTTTAAGTCTTTTTAAATGTATGATATAGCAATGAAAATGGCTGTATAAATTGTTGGTAGGGACCAACAGTTGCGGGTTTCCGCTTGATTATGGTCGGCGAAATTGCACAAATCAAAGAACACTAATTTGTCTCCTTTACGCCTAACCCAACAATAACTTCGTTGTTGATACGCTAAAAACTCATGAAAAGAAACCAAGCAACTCTCACTCAATACTTGTTTATTATTATACATTATGTAATCGAGACCTTTGTTTTATTACTTCTCTCTCAAACTTTTCCTTTGAAACGCTTTCNTAACCCAACAATAACTTCGTTGTTGATACGCTAAAAACTCATGAAAAGAAACCAAGCAACTCTCACTCAATACTTGTTTTATTGTTTATTATTATACATTATGTAATCGAGACCTTTGTTTTATTACTTCTCTCTCAAACTTTTCCTTTGAAACGCTTTCTCTTCTTTTCTTCTCTTTTTTTGGGTCTCTCAGGCTTTTTATCAAACACGTATTATACTAACCACTCATTTAGAGAATTGCGCGACAAGAAGAGGGTTTCTTTTGGGTTTGTCGTAGCTATGAGAGAGTGAGGAGCTGTTCATTTACTGTTGAGAATTAATGGAGGCTGCGGAGGAACTGGAGAGGAGAAGCAAGTTTTTGAGCAGTTTGATACAGAAGAAGAAAGCCAAAGAGCAGCAACATCAAAATGATCGACTTAACGTTCGTGTTAGAGCCTCTGATATGCCACTGGCTTTGCAAAACAAAGCCTTTAGATGTGCCCGTGATCAGCTCGACTCCATGCCCGCCAAGCTTGACAGTAAACGTCTTGCTCTTGCCCTTAAGAAGGTCCAAAATTTTTACTTGCTTCAGATTCTTACAAGTTCTGATCCTTGATTTTATAAGCTTAGTTAAATGGGTTCCTTTTGAACTGCTTCTTGGTTTTTGGTGGTCCAGAATGTGACTCATGGCTTGAGCTGAAAATCTGGTCTTCTTGTGGGCTATTAGTATTATTATTACTTTCAGTATATAGTATGAAGTAATGGGAGTTTGAGTAGTTTATTGTGTGATTTAATTGATTATTCCTTAGCTTGTGCTAAAACTTTAGTTTTGTTTCTCTATTTTTTTGGGTTGTTTAATCTTGAGAGCTCATACAGAAGGGTGTTAATTAAGTTTGTATACTGGTCTGATTTTGCATGTGCTGAGGTGCCTATCTTTTTTCCTAGTGTGTTTCTAGATTTAATACATATTCATATTTTTTTGTCGTTAGTGGAAAATCTGATTGTATTTTTAACTTTGAATGTTGACAGAAAGGCTTTTATTTCTGTATACAAGTAATCATTCTGTTTATTTATGCTCACACTTTTTACTGGAAAAAATCCTTCTAATATCTTAGTTTACAAATTCAGGGGGTTTATTTACTTTCTTGTTTGTGAACAATGATCTGTTCCTATTTTCCATTAGTATCAAATCAATTGACTACCATTCTTGATTGTTATTCTACTTTTGTTTTCTACAAAGATTTAACAGTTTAATCTCTTTTTTATTATTATTTAAAAAAAAAAAGAGATTTAATAGTTATGCACTTAAATTTAATTGCTTGGTATTCATTAAATTGGTTTATATGTAATCTATTAAAATCCTTGTTCTGAATAGAGGTGAAATCTGTCTTGTTCTTTCTGTAACCTTCTAATTGCTGCAAATATCTTTCTTTTAGTCTAAGACTGATTGGGTCATCTAAATTTTCACAGCTAAAGGATATGTTCCCATTTACATGTTTTTGTCACAACTTCTGTTTGTTATTTCAGATTATACCATAAAAAATTCTATTGATTTCTTTTACATTCTTGGGTATAGTTTTCTTTGTTTGTCCAAGACTAAATGGTTTGTCTGGATTACTTGATCTAGATGTTCAAAGTGAATTATAAATAAACCTGGATAGAAGTTGCTTATTGCCCATTTGTATTAGCTTTGAGCTGAAACTGCATCTCTTAGTATCATTTGAGGGCATTTGTATTCTCTTCATCAAAAGTGTAGGATTCAATAACTTCGATTAAATGGAAAGAAATTAGGATGATTACCGGACTAGAGGAAACCTGAATTTAATAAAAATCAATCATTTTTGTAGAGCAGTCAATAGGATTCTTTGACAATTTAGAAGATCCATAGGTTCAAGGTAATCATTTTAAGGACATTAGCCGAAGCCAAACCTTATAATAATCAGGCTGGGTCTAATTTACCATGCTTGACATGTTCTGGTGCTGTTATAGTAAGAGCATAGTATTGCTTTAACTGATATACACTGATCTTTTATACTTCCAAAAGGAATGTTTTTCAACTGTGGTAATTAGGCCATGTGCAAGCAAAACCTTCTGTAGTCGTTGTGAGATTTTATGCCTCTTGTTGTTATGTAGGCCAGCTTTCTACTCTCTTTTTTCTATCTCTTTATTGTTATTATTAGCTTTTAAATATCTGAATATTCTCTTGAATGCAACTACTACCTTGCCCATAAGCACATTTCTTTTTCAGATTGTTTCAAAGGGTAAAACTCCACATTTTTTAAACCCAGGTGTGATCTAATTCGGTATTCTTGACTTTAGATATAGAGATGGGGTATGGATGAAAACTTACAAATCAACTTATTCTATTTATTTATATGCTTGCCTCTCATCCCATAATGAATTACGAGTTGTTTACGATGGAGCATGTCAGTTTTCAAATTGCATTTTCATTCAAGATGACCTTAGTTGACTCGGTGAGTTTTAATGTCTCAATATCAATAGATGGGGTCAGTAGAAGTATAACTATGTTTTGGATTATTAATCGACACAATCAATGCTGCAAATGATGGAAACTTATGATTCTATACCTTAGGATTTGCTCACATCTAGCACTGTTGTTTTGGGAGAAAATTGCTTCGAATGAGTATTATATGCTCAATAAGTTTGAACTGCAGCCTATATATAGTACCGGTGTGAAGTAGAACCTTGAGTGAAACCTAAAGAGAGAGGGAGAGGGAGTTGTTTAACTCAGCTATACCCCTTATTTTGATTGACTTGTTCAAAATTTGCTCCAAATGAACACAAATTTGTCAAATTTATCAACTTTAAAACTTATAACTAGTTATGCAATCAGTATATTACCTCCTATCTGGGCTTGTTTCAAATCGTTGGGCTTCAATTCTTTATATTTCATATAAACAGTATATTGGAGAGTTAGATGATGAGTTTTGTGTTGGATTGTCAGGAATTTGACTCCTCATATGGTCCTGCTTGGCACTGCATTGTCGGAACTAGCTTTGGTTCCTACGTTACACATTCTCTAGGAGGCTTCTTGTATTTTTCAATTGACAAAGTTTATATCCTCCTCTTCAAGACGGCTGTTGAGCCTTTAGACCCTTGACGGATTTGCACGAACTCGAGATACTTTACACTTATTTATGCGTTTAATGAAATTATAAGTTTCCAATATCAAATTAAATGTAAAATTAGAAGAGACTACAAATTTCGCAAAAGTATCTGTGCTCCACTTTTCTCGAACTTTTGTGATGTGTTCATGAACTTTACTTGTGTTATAAAGCATAAAAAATGATAAATTCTTTTGATACAATATTGCCTGTTACACTCTATTTGCTGAAAATTTTGTTGATGGAGTAAATTTTACTACATTGTCCAAAACAAATTTCTTGCAGTGTTTAACTAAAAATTCTTTTAGAAGGGCTTATAGTTATCCCAATATCGGAGTAAACTAACAAAAATGTTCCCATTAAAGATTTCTTGCATCGAGCATCATCTTATATGCTATCATATCGAGCATCATCATACTTGACAACAGATATAAGGAAATGAATCATTGACAAAGGATACATCTACTCCACTTAATTCTACATATAGATTTACATTTTTAAGGAAAAATAAATCTCTGTAATGATTATTTCTACTACAAGAGCTAATTTCTTATTATGAAGTTTCGTCTAGATGAGAAATACTACCTAAAAGTCTTATTACCAAAAATATTTCTTTAATTATTTGATTTAAAGATACGTGGATTCTTCTGTTTTGAAAGGATAGGTATAGGTAGCTTATTTTAAACTATTAAATTAATATTAATAAATAAATACATGAGTTGAATTATTATCTTTACAGATAAATTTAATAAATATTTTTAAGAACATATAATTATAAGACACGTGTTAAGAGTCAGATATATTATATTATGGGCTTTAAAAATCACGAGTATAGAATAGAAAAGGCCGAAAAGATAATAGTTTCTTGGCTAATAACTCTGAGACCAAATTTTTGTAAGTTTCTAAATTCCAATTTCTAACTTGAGCTGCAGACGCTCTTTGTTCAGCCCTGTCTCTCCAAATTATCATCTTTTAATCTATGAATGAAATGGAGAGTTCAGATAAGGAGCCTGAAGGCATTGAAAAGTCCATGCAAGTGATGTCAATTCTGTCTTCTTCTGGTTCGGAAGCAGTAGCAGGGCCACCCCATGAAGCTTTGTTTTTTGTCCTGGATTATCTTCCTTTATATGAGCTTCTTGTCTTGACTGAAGTTTGCATGTCACTTAGAGATGCTGTGAACAACGTTGTCCACCTCCTTGTTCAAAGGCCTTTGAACTGGCGGTTGTCTGATGAAATTCTCAAGAAACTTAGCTACAAAGCTAATGGTAAGCTCACAACTTTGGCTCTCATGAACTGTGTGAAGGTTAGTGATTCTGGTCTCCTACAAGTCATTGAAGAAAATCCTCTCATCAAGAAGGTACGAATTTTAACCTTTTATATGATTTTCTTGTTTTTTTGGTGGGTATTTCATCTTATTTTGAAAAGAATATTCATCTAATCCTTCTTTCTTGAAATGATTGATCTGTTTTGTCGCTGAGTCGAGTAAATTTGCTAGCAAAATAGGATGTTCCTGAAGCTTGTTTTTGTTTAACTTTTAATTTGCCGCTTGAAAAGAAAGATCCTGAACCTTCTTTAAAATTTCACTTTGACAGTTATGGACAATTTCCATAAATTTAAGGCAAATTCTTTTTTTATGAATTTTAGAACCCTTTTAACTGAAAGATAGATCAACAAAACTTTGGTTAGAGACATGTAGGCAAAGCTATATGTCTGGATTTGTGTTTCCTCCACTGCCTGCCAAGGAAGAGATGTATATATATATATATAGCCCATATGAAGTTCAATTGCCTTGTTGATTTCTGGTTCTCTGATGCAGCTTCACATACCAGGATGCGTTAGCCTAACCCCTGATGGAATCATAAGAGCTGTGGAGATATTATCTAAGCAGAACCGCACCCTCAAAGGCCTACATGTAAATGGCATCTATAGCATCAAAAAAGAACACCTTGAGACACTAAACTCCTATCTTAAGTTGAACAATCAGAACCTGCAGCAGCAGCCTCTTCTATATCATGAATGGATTAACAACCCATATCTTTTAAACAAAGAAAGTGACCGTAGCATTGATGTTGAAATCTGTACAAGGTGCAGCCATGTGAGAGTGGTTTTTGACTGTTCCAAGGACATGTGTGACCGGAAGAGGAACAACCCTGCTACTGGTTGCAGGGCTTGCTGTCTTTGCATTCCAAGGTGTGCAGAATGTGGTGGATGCGTGGTCTCAGAAGAGCAGGAAGAGGCTGCTTGCATGGATATCTTGTGTTCAGGTTGTTGGCTTCAACTTCCAAAATGCAACTTCTGTAACAGGCCATATTGTAGGCAGCATGCCAATCTGCAAAGCGTGGTTTCAGGCTCTACCGGGTTCCTTTGTGATGTTTGCATGGAGCAGAGCCAGGATTTTTATGTTATTGGACTTTGATATTATTGTTCATCATACTTCATAACACTTATTAATTACAATGTACATGAAGTTACACGGTTTATCAAGAAATTTACATATAGGTTGATTTCACATTTTCACTTATATTTAATACATAATAGGATTTCAGAAATTATTAAGGGATAATACAAATTATGTCAAAGTTGTCACACGAAACTATATTTTTATTCATTCGTCAGACTTTACATTTGCAGTCAATTGAGAGTATATTTGCCTACGGATGGCACTAGGTCACACTGAGTCAGGTTGGAGATTGTCATCAACAATTGGTGAGAGGATCCCGAAATATTTATTTCACGGGATGAGAATTTTACCGAATTCCTATGCCTCGAATATCTTTGAATTTTCCGTGTATATCATAATCAATTAATTGAGTTTTATACATAAAATTAGAAAATATTGTTTAAATAAGATCTTTCTGTTTATTATTATTTGGGAGAATTTACTCTGACCACCCAATTAGATTTCAAAAAAACACTTAACCCCACATTTTTATTAAACTAACACTTATCCCTCAAAAAATTACTACTGTTTTCCCAAAACTAACACTTACCCCCCAAATATTTGGGGGGTAAGTGTTAGTTTTTTTAGCGTATTTGGGGGGTAAATGTTAGTTTAGTAAACGTGTGGGGTTAAGTATTCTCTTCAAATTTAATTGGGGGGTTATTGTATTTTCCCTTATTATTTGTATAAAACATCAGTAGCTGTATACGTATAAATTAATCTATATAACTGATACAAATCTACAACTCTCATTCAATAAAGCATTACAAATCCACATCGATTTGTGCTCATATTTAAAAAATCATCACAAAATCGTACTTGATAGATTTATAGTTAAATTGTCACTTGAAGAGTGAAGAGAGAAAAGAGGAAGTGTTGTTTCATTTGAAGAGAGAAAAGAGATAATTCTGATTGCTGTTGAAGAGTTAGAAAAAAGAAAGAGTTTGAGTTACTAAGAGAGTCGAGAGAAAAAAGAGGTATTTGGATCAGACCATACGAGATTGGGTATTTGAGTCAGATTGTGTGAGGTTGGTTTGGTAGGTAAAAAAAATTAGGAAAGTTGACTATATTTCTTTTTTACCCTCTCCACTTAACTACTTTGACAAATTTCCCTAAAATACATATCAAAAATAAAAACATATGTACATTAAATTACTATTCCCATCTCTGGGAGGAAGTGGATTTAAAATGATTTTGATAATGATGAATTATCCCTATCCCCAACCTAAAATGGTTAACTCAAGTAACCTGTCTGGAGTAGGCTCTTCTTAACATTTTCGCCACTGTGATGGTGGGCTTGAATATGTGTAATCACCTCTCATGTTCGAATTTTATGTAATATATTGATATTTGGAATCTAAATTATAACCATACGTTAGATAATTATTAGATAATCGTAAATAACACCAATATATAGCAGAATTATGCCCAAAAATTAGCAACTATAAATCCAATGAGATTTTGATATAAACATTTCATATTGTAATATAAATGTTATTAAAAATAACAAACCTTGAATATGACAATTATTGTATACAGAAACTGCCATGATTTTTAAGGAAAACACACACGTTGAGATGTAAACTTTATACGGACAATATTTATCTTGCCAAGAGAGAAGCAACTCTAAACATTTCTACCAGACAAGGTTCAAGCATCTCCGCAATGAAGTCCAAGCAAGAATATTGACTAGAAGCGATGAAAAGACGATTTGCTAATGTTTCTGAGACCAAATGAACATCATGCTAAAGGGTAAAATGCATACCTCAGAAATACAGTTCAAAGAATGCAACCAAATTTAACCTAACAAGGTAGTTACAGCAATAATCCTGAACAAATATTTCAGTCTGTTTGTACAATATTCAATGAACTCATGGTAGAACTACTAGCCGGCTGTATGTTCAATCAACTTTGCCACCCTGCAACTCCTCTTTGGGAGGAACAAAATTGGGTATTACTACAAGTCTTCCATCCGAAATGAGATTGAATTTACTGAGAGATTCCGCCACTGATGTGTACTTCTACAAGAAAACTGCACTCACAAGCATAACTCCTATGATCACAGAGCTTGTGACGAAATTACCACCATAGAAATTCTGTGAAGAGCAGCCAGAACTTGTGGAATTTGAGGAAGGAGCCAGTGATGTTCCATTTGTGATGGTAGTACCATTTCTTCCAAGACTATAGTAAAAAAAAAAAAAAGAGTGGACGAAATTTCAGCTGGTTACTCATGCCAGCTAATGAAATGATAAATATACTAGTCAGATGTTAAGCTTTAAAGCATACCTTCCTGGATATATACAATTACCATGACCTGAGCCAATAAAACAACATTTTGTGGTTAGATAATGTTAAGCGGGGAATAAATTAACAAAACAATAAAAGATATTCTTAAAGAAGTTCAAAGAACACTTGGTTTGCATACATCTATCTTGAAAGTACTCAAGAAGCAAGAATGTCCATTTTCAAAACTCAAACTTTTGAGGCAAGATTGGTTAGTTTTTCAGTAGTCAAATTAACCTAGGTGATACGCAAGTCTTGCAACTTTTTTGGGATGGAGATGTGATAATTTTCTCTCTGGAGAGACAATCATTGGCACTAAATCGATGTCTATTAATGCTCAGTAATTAATCCATTTCTCACAATATAACTCGTTAATTTATGCAATTTGATATTTACTTACTTGGGTCGGTGGTAGTGATGGTAGCCACCCCTTTAAAGTCACAGGTCCCAGGAGATTTTCCCATCTGTTGATAATATGCATTGAAAGCATATGTTGAATGTGAAATCACATTATCCGGCTCATAACACGGCTGACCCTGTAACAAGAGTGAGCAATCAACTTTTCCTGGACCACAAGCCCAATCCAGTGCTGCCTGTAGCATCTTCCTGTCAGCACCTTCCTTTGCAACACAGAAGGTTTGGTTCGTAGTGTCATTAGCCAAAACAGTCCCAGCACCTGTCAAGTGTAAGATATATACTGGTGCTCCACTGGAATCAAAAAGCCCCCAATTCTTCTCAGAGACTGACCCAGGTCTCAAATCCTCATTGTAAAGCTCATAAATGTAAGTACTGACGGCAATACCAGGGTGTTTAGGAGTTCCTGTGTTGTTAAGCACATGCCTGATCAAGTTACTGTTGTACGTGTTAGCATTGTCAACCGTTGCATCTGACTCAGATGAGTCACCCTTCGAAGGCCAGCCAGATTCAAGTACTACAATGGGGATATTGGTGAAGTTCAGATCGGACATTGCAAAATATGCAGCATCAACAATTGCATCAAAGACATTTGTGTAATGTAGGAGAGTGTTAGCATCCACAGCTTCCTTGTTAGGAGGGAGGGGGCGGAAAAGTGCATAGTCCAATGGAATAACACCATTAGATTGCATGTAGTCATAATATGGATATACATTGAGCATAAGGTAAGAACCGGTGGACTGCAAAAATTTCAGCAGAGGAACCATGACCGGATCCCAGGAGCGATTAAAGAAAGCTTGAGAAGGAGGAAAAGAGTCAAGGATAATGGAAGAAGAATGAGGGGTGGAGACTTTAATTTGACTATCAAGATTAGAGGCAACTAGGGCAGAGTGAATGAACTTCAGGGAAGAGACTAGGACTGGACCGGCATTTGGGAGGACAGTTAGGACTTCAGATCCAACAGCAATGGCAGTAATGTTGGTGGCAGGGACATGGGCTATGACATTGCGAGCAACCCAGTTGGCTGCAGTGGCATTGGACTGACCAATGCCAAGCAGCTGCTCATTGGGAACAGAAACAGTCACCTCAATCCCAGTGTTAGCAAGAGCAAGGAGCATGGCTCGATCAGCATCATAGAGCCTTACATGTCTGATATTCTGAGCCTTTAGAAGGGCCACCACCTGAGTTGGGCTTGGCATGTTTGAGAGGTCTGTACCAATGTTAACACCAATGAAGGCATCTGCAAGAAGATGCACAAGAAAGCAGGTTATGACAAAGAAATAGTCCATGTTACACCCTAACCGAGCATTACAGGTATTGATGACCATCATAAACTTGATTCCATGAACCCATTAAGTGTTGCTCATATGAATGCTGACCAACAAATCTTTGAAAAAAAAAATGACGAGCAGCAGAAAACACAAGGATATAAGAGCAAAAACCCAAGCATGGAATAGTTTTTTCTATTTTTATTTCATTTCCAGTTAACTTCAGAGGTGTAAAATGTCATGTCAGTTAAGTTGAGACTAGTAAGAAGAGTTGAGGCCCAAGACCAACCACAAGCACGAGGCACAGACATGAGATGCCAAGTGCCAGGCTTCTGTTCATTTTCCAAGCACAAACACACCAGCTAGTTTCAACCGCAAGATGAGGAAATCTAGAACCATACAGTGAATGGTTCTGACAGGCTCATACACCATGCAATGATTGCAAATTGCACGGACCAACAAGAGAGGTACTATAACTATAGACCCTAATTACAGTTAAATCCCTAAAATTATTGAATTCTACTTTAAGACCTATGTGGGTTCCATTCCTTGACTCACCACCTAAGCATCTAATGGTCATTCAGGACAAGTCATCTTCAGGTTGTCATGATTGTCTATGGTAAGATATCAGCAAATTCTTAAATTAAGACCAAAAAACATAAAATATACAGTGTGCAGGTAGGTGATCCAGCACACAAGTAGCAATGCAGAAACTTCCTAAACTTGGTCCTTCTTGAAGGCCACATCTTGTACAAAGCAAGACCGCATCAGTGCTGATTATAAATTTAAGTTAAAAGGATTTCAATTAATTATCACTATATCATCACCTTTGTCATCAATTATTTGTTATAATATGAATTGGCTGATACTCTGACTTACCCCGACTCTTAGATCTACTGAAATTCCATGGATGAAGTATTATTGTTCAACAGCTGGGAAGGTAATGGCATTATGCATAAAATGCAGTGGACCAACTCTACAGCATGTCATCCTGCTAAACAGTAAAATGACACTAGCGCCCTTAGCATACTATTCATAGAATCTTAGTTCACTAGACATTTGACATAAAGGCATACTTAGATGAAGGCTATTCTGGTCCTACAACATATGCTGCTGAGTTTAGGCAGGTAAAGGACTGCCACATGAGCTGGGTCGCAAAATGGTTGAGATTCCCATTAAAGAGACCCAACGAGTGGATCAGAGATTTTCAACAGTAGGAAAGATTTTCCTGCAGATGGTTTAACCGTGGCGACAATAGAGTAATTGAACCAAAGAGAGTAAGAGACCAACATGTTCTCTCTCATCATCTCTGCTATATCCACCACAAGATAGTGACACTCATTCAAACACAGAACCACTCTATTTCTTGTTTTAGCCAACACATTAATGACTAATCAAATCTAACATTAAATACTTTAACACTTACAGAAATACTGGACTTGTTTCATGAAAATCTATGGGAATGGGATGGCGCATCATCTAGTAAATAAAGTACACTACAAGGGGTAAATTTACCAGGAGACTGAGTCAATAGTAAGAATAAGCATGAACATCTGCATTCAGATCATAGACAAGAAAGTCACTTATGAAGAGAGACTAGTCATAAAAAACAGCTGGTTTTCAACCGAAGGACATCCAGAAAGTATGTTATCCAGCAAAGATTGAACTCAAAGCAAAAGAGTACATGCAAAAGCAGCAAAAGCAAATAAACCCATCAGATTAAAAATGAGATTTTAATACATAAACAAAAATAAAGTTAACAACTTGCCCAGATTATCCACAAAAAGAACAAAAAAAAAAAAACTCAGCTTCTGCAAATATAAACAAGCTCACCAAATGCATAAACACAATGCGCTTCTACAGAGTTGATGAAATACCAACAAACAAAATCAAACAAAGCTCACAAAACGAATAGAATGAACTGACCTTCATCAGCAGAAACAGCAGAGACTACCAGAAGAAAAAGAAGAAAAATCTTTGCCATTACTGGGTATTCTCCGCAAATACTTCTCAATCTTTGTTTCAAAAACACATAAACAACTCAAATAAATTGGTGCAAAACCTCGAAAAGGATATCTAGACTAACCCAAAACCCCAAAAGACGAATAATAAAAAAGGGCCTAAGAGAGAGAAAAGTTAGCTTCTTTTGAGGTATATTGAAGTTGAACTTGAACCTAGTTATACAGGGAACCAGTGCTGCGAGGGATGGAACTTAAAAACTGACAGAAGAGTCTAGTTTGGTTTAGTTTAGTTTAGTTGTCAGGAGATGGGTTTTGTCTTGTAAGAAGCCATGACTAATTTAAATTATCATAATTTGCTATTTACATGGAAAATTAATAATACTATTAATATTATACAAATTAAAAATATTACTTATGATAGTATAAGAAGATCAATTTGGAAAAAGTAAATAAAATTTATTTTTTTAATAAATAATTGAATATGGTATGGTAGTCTCTAGTCTTGCCCAAAATTTGAAACAATTTAATTTACGACCGTACAATTGCAAACAATAATAGATTCTGATGGAGATTGTGTGTCAGAGATCGGACGGCTGAGATTAGCATGCAGTAACATAGTAAGAGGTGAGGCCTACCACAGGGAGCACACTTGTACTGGCGTATCAGGCTTTTGAGGGCTTTTCGATGCTGGTGTTTCGTTGTGGTTGTACCGTGCTGATTGGGCTGGGGTCATTTAATGCAGGGTGAAGGACACGGTCTACCAGGTATGGCTGACGTGGGATGTCTGGATTGTTTCAACGGTCATTTTCCGAACATGGCCTGGAATTTTTTAATTGTTTTTTTTGTTTGTTTTAGTTTTGTTATTCTGGACAAGGGCCTGACCCACGAGGGATGATGGTCACTTTGCCATTAAGTAATAATACCACCAATTGGGTGTTTGGATGCTGAGAAAATGCTCTCGTGGAATATGCCTTTTCCACCCCCACAAGAGGAAAGTTGTGTTAGAATTGTAATAACAAATGGGGTGGGGACGATGGGTTTATTGGAGATTTTATTTATTTATTTATTTTGTTTGAGTTGAACGTTAATGGTCTCTTTTGAGGCATAAATAGAATTATATAATTTGATATTTATTCTTTTAAAAAATTATCAAAAAAAATTAGGTTTTGTTTCATAGATGCAACTTAATTAATTGATATATTTCTAGACATAACAATAACCCGTAAAATATTAACAAAAAAGGGAAAAAAATTATTGGCTATGTTGTTAGACATTTTTAAATTGTTCAAAAGGTTTTATTAATCACACAAAATCTAAATAGATTTTAGTAATAATTACAAAACCTTCTGTTATAATATTTATATATTAAAATATCAGTTTATCTTTATAATAAATAACACTTATTTCTCTTGATTTTACTAAAAAATTGATTAAACGTTTTTACAGCGTCCAAAAGGTTATATTAATCATACAAAAACCAAGATAAATTTTATTAATAATCACAAAACCCTCTACTACAATATTTATACATTAAAATATCAGTTTATCTCTATAGTAAATAACACTTACCTCCCATAATTTTATTAAAGAACTTATTAGCTCTAATGATTTATAAATATTGATAGAAACATCCCATAACATTAAAGTAAAAACAATTTGATCAATTAAAAATAATATAATACTAAAACCACATTTACTATATTGAGTAAGCTTTTTAATGGATAAATAATTTATTATATGTTTAAAAATTAATATTAAATATTAAAAATCCAATTTTTTAAAAATATTATTTCATATTTATATAAGAAAGATTAATTTTTAATATTTATATTAAATAATACATGATATTAAAATTATATATATATATATATATTAGTTTTATATTTTTCCTAAATAATTTAAAAGTAATAATTATGTCTTTCTAAAAAATTAAAAATAATAATATTAAAATATTGAATAGATATATTTCATAGATATTTTAATATTATATAACAAAATATGAGAGAATAAATGACATGTTTTTAAAATATTAAGACATGTCCTTATAAGAAATGTTTAAAAAAAATATTTACGAGAGAGTAGGAAACAAATATGATAAGAATAACTTGTTAAATTAATTCATAAGTTATTGATGAATTTAATTTAATATTAAAGTGCTAATAATTTCTCTCTACTAAGTGTAATTAAGTGTCCACTAAGTCCATTTATTTGATTCAATTAAGGACACCTACTGATTTCCATGAGTTACACCTTTAATGGAGAGGTAACTTAATGGAGAGGTGACTTATGGCTTTTCATAGGTTACTCCATGTACCTATATATAGGAGTGAGAGGAGGGAGTCCCTAACCCAAGTATTTGCTTATTC
>JANKKB010029229.1:0-20885 GCA_026225775.1 Bursera palmeri | reverse complement strand
ATATATATATATATATACAAATACATTTTTTTGGACACATCAGTAATATCCAATACTATATGTTTCTTTATCCTAGACAAGTCTCAAGCATGGCTGTCAAACTTTGAAAAATAAAGAAGAAAAAGTCATGTATAATTTATCATATATGTGCATTGAACCACTGACCAAATGGGTATTCTATAACAAGTAAAAGCTAAAACTTCACGTGGAGCAGGTTAGACATGTCAGCTGGCAAGATTTGAATGGATTACGAAATTGAATTGGGTAAATTCTTTAAGAAGGAAAATTCATGATCAAACGTTAAGTGTGGAAATTTATAAAAGTGAAAAGCAGCTTACTTTAATTTGCCGTATGTGAGGAGATAAAGGTTGCCCTCTTTGATCTTGGTGACTGCCCCTGGATTTATAAATATCCCTTTAACCTCTGAAACAATCCCTTGTAAACCCCCCTCCGAGCACAACTTTATAGCCTCCTCCAATGAATTTCTCCTCACATCATAGAAAATTTCTGTCCCTCCATTGGTCAAGAAGAAAACCTGGTTTCATTCCAACAATAATTTGTATCAGTTTCAAAAGAAATACATGTTTAATGGTTAAAGTAAATTCATTTCATTACAAGATATGCAGATTACTTACAGGGTAATCTTTCTGCATTTTCCTAACAAGCAGGGCTGCATCAGGTTGGAAAGTTGAGAAAATAATTTTTCTGCCTTTACCATACTCAAACACCACCTGTACCGAGAATAAAAAATAAATAAATAAAAATTGGTATAAGATTAAACTACTGATTGGATGTGAAAATTAATGTAATAATGATTAATGACCTTGAGGATGGCTTGAAGAACCCTGATGAGATAATCTTGAGCGTATACAACATGATCATCAAATTTTAACTCGATATTGAAGCCCAATTTGGGATTAACATGTTGAAAGGCTTCTTGGAGTGTACAAAGTGAGTCATCATTTTCAACATTCCACTTTACAATTTTCCCATCTTTCGTTTTCCTTAGCAAAGATTTTCCATCTTTTCCTGGTTCCTTCTGGGGTCCATAGCTCAGGAATTCAGATAAATTCAGTTCTGTCACTCGTTTCTCAAAAATGGTTCCCTGAATTACCAAAATCAAAATCCAGTTTAGTTATTAAATTAAATAAGGAAAGGAAAATGGTAGAAATTTAGGTGATGAAGAACTTACATTATCTTGGGAGAGGATAAAGTTGTCGTGGAAAATGACTGGGCAGTCATCGTTTGTCACCTACAAAAATTACATTTGTTTCTAATTTTAAAATTCCTGTACCTTTTATTTTTTGTTCAAAAATTACAGACAAAAAAAAATTACAAACAAAATCAGTATCCATACGAACAAGTAGAGAGATTTTTATAATAAAAAAATATTGTATTTAATGAGTTTGTTAATAGCTAGAAGTTTGTTCATATTACAATTTACACGTTATGCCACGTTGGAGACCAAACTACAATGTTTGTCGTACGCGGCGTAGTGTTCAACGCGCCGACAAAAAAAAATTTTGGCTTTCCAGTTGCTTTAACAAGACAATATTAACGTCAAGAAAACAGAAGAAAAGCAGTTTCAGATCGGAAGGCCGCCGGAAAAGAAGGAAAAGAAATAAAAGAAAGCTTTGGAAGGCTCACCTGAACGTCGAATTCGATATAGTCAATTGCGTAGTTAGCGGCGGAGTTGAAGGAGGCGATTGAGTTCTCTTTAATGGCTTTCATTCTCTTATCAGAGGAGTGCAACAGGTTCATTCCATGGCCTCGGTGGCCCACCACTAGAAACTTCTCAATCTTAAACGACGCCGCAGCGCTGCCTTTCATGTCGACCCCTGCACAAACAACGCAAGAACGTCAACAACTCAAAGACGCGCCAACAGGCAAAGCTTGAGAAGAAAAGAAAGAAAAAGAAGGTTTCGGGCAGGGTACCGGAGGGGAAACGGGTGGGGCAGAGGTTGAGAGAAGCATTTTCAGGCAAATGGTCGAGGGAGGGGACGTCGGAGACATGTACAGCTCTGAGAGCCATGAATGTGAATCTGAATGTGATTGATGAGAAGGAGTTAGCGGGTATTTTGAAGAATGTTGGCGAAGAACGGTTTGGGTTGAGGGGTATTTATTTATTTCAGATTTTAGTGAAGGGATCTACTTCTTCGTTTAGGATATTCCTCCTTCCAGTGTCATATGCTTTTGGATATTCTCATATCTTTTTCCACATCTCCCCTTCTAGATTTTGTTTAATGTTAAAAAAAAAAAAATTAAAAAAAATTAAAAATCGTAAATTTCACGATAGTTGACCAAGGCAACAATTAATTAAAAGAATTAATATTAAAAATAAAAATTCTAAACCAAGGCAAAAATATAGTTGACCATTGGCTTTGGTTTCGAATCTTATTCTCTACGCGCCAAGACCGTGAACAGTGAAGTAAATAGCGAAACAGTACCACGTGAGTGGGCGTTTTTGTACACGCCCTTTTCTAAAAACTACGAAAGCCTAATATTCAGGAACATGTATAAGAATTAGCAACGTGTAAGAAAACCAGATCTGACAGGGTAAACTGACAGGCACATGACACATGTACGCTTAACGCGCAAGAGACGGGTATGTGACGGCGCGTCCACGCGATATTTAGGTTAACTGACTAGATTAGAGGTGTGTTGAAATGATTGGATAAGATAATCTTAATTTTTGGATGATTGGATCTGAATCAGGATGTGACGTGTAGCCACGATGGAGTCAGCTGCCCGAAGGGTGGGTCTGGTCAACGTTTTTGGTTGGTGTTGGTGCCAGTTGCCAGCCGACCCATACCCGTACATATTTTATAGTTTTTGTTTTTAAATAATTTTCGATTTTATTATTGAGATTGGATTCGAGATGAGATGTGGGTGAAGGTACCGGTGGATGGACAATAATTTTATGAAACACGTTGAGGCATGTAGGGCTGAAATTATTAATTATGCTGGTAGGGTAGGTGAAATAGAATGTCAATGTAATCAATTGATTAATTGATTATGATTAATTATGATTAATCATAATTATGATTAATTGATTAATTAATTAATTAGAATGTTTTAATACAATGAGAGGCTAAAGCCTACTATGCAAAGCTTAATAGATGAACAAGGAGTCGTCTTCTACAACTATCAAATAAGTATTCAGTAGCTGAAATCATGTGTAAGTGTAAGGACGTGAAGAACCCAATTCCATGGTTCAGGTAGCTACAGATGTTAACTTTTAACTTCACTTTGTTTCTTTCGCTCCATCAAATAAAGCCAAGTGCTAGCTGCCAATGCATCTCATCGATTCCTACGTACATTTTTCTTTCAATTGAGTATAATATATATATATATATGTATTAGGAAACTGCTTAACCCTTAAGTTCACGGTGTAGAAAGCTCTAGTATAGCCACTTTTTATCTTTATTACGTGGATGAACGTACTAAATAACGAAGAACAAACACCAAATAAAAATATTGCAGAATTTTACAACTAAGTTTCTTCATATGGACTGTTTGTTCCGGTAGAAAGTGAGAGAAAATTTAAAGAAATACAAAGCTACAGGGAAATTAATCAGAATGTTTTCACCCCTTTTTCGGTGGATGAACTATATGGGTATTTACTGTTTATAGTGTACATGTGGCGATTGTCTCTTGAATTTTCTTTAACCTAGCTAGACACAGAAAAGAAAAGCTCGAGAATATGAATATGTCATCGTCGTCATTGATGCCAATCCGCGTAGAGCAAAGTGGTGGTTGAAGGTGACTTATGCAACTTTGCAATCAGGGTTTGTCATTAAAGCAAAGAGCACCTCATTCGATTCCTTGAGAGAAAGATTGTGACACATGCATACAGCCAAATTGTCATTTCATATTGGGGTGATTTGTCCCCTCGGTTATGGTTTTTAAAAAAATCATAACACTAAACTTCACACGTATCTTTGTCAAAGCTAGATCATTCTTTGGCTTTAGCTACTGTTATTGAACTCGAGAGAAGCTTAGAAAAGTATTAAAATGAGGAGCACGTTTCCTTTTAGCTAGTCCGATTAGACATTTTAATTAACAAATTTCATGAATTATTGATCTATGAGTGTAATGAACAATCATCATTAAATTGAATACTTTATTGTAGCCTGCACCAAAACTCAAGGGAAATGGCCCAACGATAGTTACATTATGATTTAGTTTCCTTCAATCGATAGAACTCCATTATCTAAGGCTTTAAATTTGCGTTTTTATGTATTAATTAATGAAGTTTTTGTTTCAATAATTTTTTTTTCGTCTTGACTTGTTTCTCTCTTAGCCACATATATGTATAGCAGTTTGCAATTCTACGTCATGATTGAGATTATCTCGAAATCTATCTTTTCTGTTATTTCGTAAAATGTTGTATCCAAACCTAACAATGTAAAGGCCTCTGACAGCATTGAGTAACCAACTTGCAGAAACAAATTGCAGCTGGTTGGACAAGGACAGTTCCTCTTTTTCCTGGGAGCTCTCTCCGGAAAGAAGACAATTGACTTCATATGGTTGATATAGGCCCCCTCCATGGGAGGGATGTCATTAACACTCTTCATAAAGGACAACTCTAAATGGGACTGATACAGGTCATGAGAATGGCTTGTGATCAAGGCCCAAGAGGTCTGAATCTGAAACAGCGTTTTGTGTTAACAACTGAACTTGTGTATCTATGACTATAATGGATTCAGAATATGGGAATTCATTGAAATAAATGCTAGCATAAGAGGCCTGAAAAGTACTTAAACACGACACGTGGGGTGAAAATAATTAAAAAAGTGTTGTCGAGAGTGATTAAGTTTTGCTAACAATATTTCTTATTAGCAAATCCAAAGAAACTGACCCTGTTGATCATATTTTATTTGGTGAAGTTCTGAGACTAATCAGATGTAGGTCTTATTCACATGTGTGGCTTTGGCAGCATTTCCTGGAGATGGAGAAGAATATTGTCCCTCAATCAGCAGGATTCCTTCTCTTGACTTCATTGTATTTTGGCGTATTAAATAGATAGCTGAATGCAATGAAGTGTTTCCTTTTGTTAGAAAGGATTTGTTAAGGCAAAGGCATATGCTTCAGCAGATAACGTCTGTAAGACCATTTATCAGTTTCTAAATTAATTGCCTAGATTGGCATTTATCTGAGATGCAAAAAGTCAAGGTTAATTGTGTAAATAATCTGCTCAAAGAAGTGTTTTAAAAGGTACTAGTTAAATGAAAAGTTAAAGATTTAACGAGGGGTACTCTTTAGATATGTCGAAGGACTACTCGTTAGATATGATGAGTTGATAAGAGCAAATCATTTGATAATCTAATTTCATATTTTTTTACGAACAACTCTTTAATAATGAGTCAACTCTAATTAACTCACTTAAAAATATATTTTTGTCCTTTACAGTTGCATTTGCTAAATAATAAGAAAAACATTAAATCTACTAAAAATCAAAACAACCTTAGTTATTCCTCTAATTTCTGTGCACTTCTTCTACCTTCCAGAGTTGGTTGTACCATGAGAGTTGAGAACCTATATCAGTTTTGAATCTGCTGTGAAAGCATTATGTTTGGACTCAGATTGATGAAAAGCCCATATAATTCATTTTGGTGCATGTGCTCATTTTTAGTAAGTCTGATGAAGAAAAATAAACGGGTTAGTGAATACTGATCCCCAAGACTGCTCCCTGGAAAGAAGCCCTTGTATAGATGGTTCTGACACTACGTTTGGGCCATTATGGTCTGATTTTGGCTTAGCTATACAACCATAGATTCTTCGGCTTCATAGAATCTCATGAGGCATGAGCTGAGAATAGTTACACACTTACTAGGCCTTCAGCCTTCTGATATAATTTCATAATTTTCATTTCAAGGCCCTACAATAGGCTTAGTCGGACTACATCTGTTGCAAATGCTGCATCTGAATCTGAATCTATTTCAGGATTGTCTTACATAACTATCTGTCTTATCATGATTGCATTTCATTCAGTCTAACTGGTTCAGGCAGGCAGATAGCTCCAACCTGCTGTAACTCCTCCCACGGTCAACTTAGTCATTTCATAGTTACAAAGACAACGGCCCTCAATTGGGCCATATTGTTACCCTTTGTGATGGACTACTAACGGCTACTTACATTTAAAAACATTTTCATAGCATGATATTTGATATTTTGCAAGGTGAAGGAATGGGAGTGCATGCAATGCAAGTAATTACCTGGTTACAGAAGTTGACAGAGAGCAGTCAATGGTGAGTGTATAAAATAAGGAGAAGAAAAGAATAAAATAATTAAAAGGAGAGGGGCTACCAATAAATAAGAGAGAAGAAGCGGAGGAAGAAATGCAGGGAGACATTAATGGGGAGGACAAGACCATTAAATATTTGCTGAGAAGGTAACTTAATTGCTTGCGTTTATCGCTGCAATTGTCTTTTCCTCCTCTTTCAGACTGCCTTCATTGCTACCCCCATCTACCTCCTCATATCTCTCTCTCACTCTTATCTCCTGCAACCCACCTTCCCAGATCCCATTTAATGCTCTCTTTCTCTCTAGCTCTCTCTCTTTCTCTGTGCGTATGTGCATTAAGTATATGTAATGTAAAGGATAAAAATTTATATTAAAAAACTTTGTCATCTTTTACAAAATTTTCCCGGAAACCCCATGAGACAAAACCATGGTTTTCTATTAAGGCCAAAAACATATTTTTTATAACTGTAGCTTGTTTAACTCAGAACTGAGTTGAGTTGGATTGTTGAACACGGAGTCCGATGAGCTGGCTGATGAGACCTCTGCTGCTCCTGTTTGTAAGGACATTGATTCAGTATGAGGAGGAGAAGCACTTATAGTTGATGGTGCAGCCTCCTTCATTGAAGGTTGGTTTGATGATGACGGAGTTCTCATTGGTGGTGGTGCAGCACAAACTGGAATAACTGATCTAATTTGAACTGCTGGAGCAATCCTTTGCGGGTTGAACCCTCCAGTGTACATGCTTCTTGCCATGTGAGCAGCCACAGGTGACTTGATGGCACTTGATGATGTAATTGGAGACCCAAAAAGTCTACTATTAATCTGGTTTGTTCTATCAAGCATAGAGGTGTTAAGCTTACTTGTACTAGGTTGATGAAATTGTTTGTATAAAGAACTTGATGCTCCATAGACAGTAGCTGAATTCGAAGCATTGCTTGAACCTGAACTCTCCTTTTCAATGGATTTCTTGATAGAATCTTGTTTTGCACAAGGCCATTCTTCTTCATCCCTTTGAGGCGCCTCCACTGAAGCTAGAGTGTCCAGCATTTTTACTTGTGATTTGACCCTAACTTGTACTGGAATAGGCCTATTTGATGGGTAGAGCGAATGTGAATGTGATGGATGATAATTGTCTGAAGGTGAACTTGGTGGTAAGATCTTTGAAGTTGCTCTAGGTGGTGGTGGAGGAAGAAGAGATACAAAGCTGTTTCGTTTTTGTGTTGAACCGTCAAAAGCAGAATCCATTAATAGATCCAGGAGCCTCCATTGTTGATATCGTAGAGAGTTACTAGAGCTGGAGGAGGAAGAGGAGGAAGCAGCGGAGCCATTCTCTTTGTGACCCCTAATTATTCTTCTTCTTGCCTGATTTTGATCCCTCCTGGCATTTCTATTTTCATCTTTTGGTCTAAAGCTTGAGAGAACCCTAGCCACAATTGCCTGATCCTGTTCTTCCCGATTCTCCTTTTCTTTATTTGTCAATGAATCCAAGTTTGGCACTGCGCAAATATGGATATTCATCATGCTAAGATACGAAGCTATAATAAGGGAAAAATATTTCTTTTGAAAAACCCAAATGGGAATCAGAATATACTTCTTTTCAAGGCTGACCATGCGGCAATTGCAGCATTCTTCTCAGCCTGCTTCTTTGTCTTGGCTGGTTCACCTGTAAAATTCATACCAGCAAGCTCCACTGTGCAAGTGAAAACCGGGACATGACCAGGACCTGATCTTACAGTGGTATATACAGGGAGGTTCAGCCCAGCTCTGTGAGCAGTTTCTTGAAGAAGATTCTTATAAATTCCAGTCTCATCCTTCATTATATATACCAAACGTATAGATAATAGAAAAATTAAACATAAGTTAGATTATGCTTCAATAATATCTTAAACAAACCAATAAAGAAAACAAAACCAGACAAAAAGCCAAAAACTTACAAGAACTCTTGCAGTTAGAGACCTCGAAGGACCCCTTGTAGAGAGGATATTGAGAGCCACTTCAGCAGCTGCATGCTCAGCCTGTCTCAAGGTGGTGCAGTAGCTAGGACTCTCAAAGATCTCACCGTTGAAATTTACAGATGCTTTAAATCTTGGTGCATGATCAGGTCCTTCTCTGACGCAGGCATAAGATGGGAGATTGAAACAGCTTCTTTGTGCTAGTTCCTGCAGTTGATTCTTGAACATATCTGCCATGAACAAACCATACCAAACAAAAGAAAACATATTAAAAAAAAAACAAGACCAAAATCAGGAGAGTACCAACCAAGAACTGAAAACAAAGACAAACTCAAACATCTCACCTACTTCACCTGGTTCCTCACTCCTACATTGGCATGGAAGTTCAGTTGTCTCAAGACAAAAACATCTGATAGTAATGTACTCTAATGTCAAGAAAGACAGTGCAGTGAAAAATGTTAAAATGGAACTTTAGGCAGAAAGGTTTGCTTTCAGGAGATCAGGTACCTTCCTTTTTTTTTTTTTTTCCTTTTATTTAGTTGGAAAATAGGATTCCATGACACTTTTTAACTCGAAAACTTTCCCCATAGAGAGAGGGCACAGTTTTCGAGCAATGAAAAGTCACTAATAAGTTGCCCTTCCGGGGGGTAATTGTGACATTTACATGATAAAAGGGCAAGCCAAAATTAGAGGACACTCCCTGTATTTTCTGAGTACAACGATACAACCTTGAGGTATGACTCCCGTCCAAACTTTGTGTTGACTGGACAGATACCTTATGCCTTGGCTTTGACTTTCAGATTATTATATAATAACTGTAGCCTCGTAATCACATGAGGTGAATCTCAGGTGAGCTTTAGGACACGTTGAGATATGATTGGCTCCATACCAGAAGCATCTTCTCTTTCAAACTTTTGTCTGCTCTGTAAGCCTTATGGTTTAATAAGACATAAAGAAGCTAGGGCTCGAAGTCGAAGTTGAACAAGTAGTGTTTGTTCCATTACTGGTTCGATTTAACATATCTAAAGTATTTAGCCCAATAATGTCAAATTAACAGTACAAATAAGAATAATTCTTTATTAACTACGTTGTTTCAATAATGTTTTAAAGATCCGGAGATTGTTGGTCCAAGATGCATTCAGTAGGCAGGCAGTTTTGTTAGCCTAGAGTGGTCTACTCTAGGAATTTATTGGATCAATCAAGCACTAGCTCTATTGACCACCTCCAAGATTAAAGCACAAGAAGAATAACCCATCCAGATGGGGTCAAATTTGAAATTAGCTGCTAACCGCATCTGGCTATGAATTACATTCAATCTTACATTTCAGAGTCCAATCAGTTTATAACTTCTAGTATTTGTCTTTGTCTGGTCTTCAATTGAGCGTAAGAATGTCAATTCCGATGTTTCTGCTAGCTAACAAACTAAATGATTCAATCAGATGAGCCAGTCGAGTGGAGTGACAATCCAATAATTAATGCAGGCTTAGGTTGCACAAAGGGGCCAACTAAAATTTTGGGCAATACAACATTTGTCCCAATCCAGCGAAGAGCGCCTAATGACATTAAACAGAATCCACAAATTATATTCACCGGAGAGAGAAGAGAGATCTAATAACACTAACTGAATCCACATATTCAATACAATTAGATGCTAACTAATTCCAGAAATATAAAATCAGAACCAAAAAAGCTCACTCATACAACAACACACACCATTCTTCTTCAAAGCACAATGGCCAAAACCAACACTTTCAAAGACCTTGTCAAAACAAAGTTCTCCGTACTGCAAGTCTGCACATGATATTCGTGGAAGTTGAACGTTGAAGCGTGAACCATCCATGATTGCATTCTTAACCACCAAACCAGATCATTTCCATTTCCTATTGTCATCTGTCCACGGCTCTGGTTATGCCTGTCTATTCTCACTTGCCAAGTTGCTGCCATTACTACTGCTTCCACCGGCACGGTTTGAGTCCCCCACTCTAGCAGCCAAAGCAAGAACTTCGGGAGACATGTCCCAGCTTCCACTCTTTCTTCCCCAGCTAGATCGCCTGGGATGTATTCCAGCACGATCCCCTTCCTCTACTGTAGTTCTTATATCCGGGGACAATTCAGCTAATTCACCATCTTTAACGTTCATCCGATCATTGTTGGTAAGTGACCCTTCTGAGAGATCAGCCCCAGGGCCCATATCTCCCCATACAGTTTTCCTACCCATTTCTATGTCATCCACAGCTTTGCCCATATTTGGACTCATAAAACCCCCACCTACAGATCGAGCTGGTAACCCAGGTTCCCTCGGCACCTTTGCCCTGAAATTGTTCTTTGATGGGGGTATGCTTGAGAAAAATATCTCCTTGAAGTTATTCACTACCCCTTTGTTATACGGGTTGGCTCGCCTATCATATCGAAATCTAAAATTCTCATAAGTAGTCTGCAAAGATTAGGCAGATAAATGGAAATTTTTAATATTCATAAAACACAAGAATTTACACAGCAGCAGGTAACAAACAATTTCCCAAAAGAAGAATCTGACCTGATTTGTACTGATGAGATATAAATGAAAGGCAGTCAAGCCACCAACAAACCACATTGATATGAAAGTGTAAACTATTAGAACAATTGATGCAGGGGTTTTCATCATTGCTTTCCAGATTGTTGTCTCCTCGGAATCCATAATCCTCCTAATGTAGACCCAGCAAAAGGCGAAAACATATATACAAAGAAGGGTTGTCGAGAAGACAAACATGAAGAAGAATCGATAATTTCGCTGCATACAAATAAGTTTTCAGATACATTATCAATTTATTTATGTACATATGCGATACAAATATGTTGGTGAAGACAACATATAAAAGATCATAAGCTCAACTGCAACAATCTTTCCATACCCAGTTCTTAAATATTTCAATCACAAAAATTTCCAATAGAAATATACTTATATTGATTTGCTGGAATTTAATTTATTGAATTAAATATAATGCCATTAGAGCAAGTTTTAGGCAACAGAATACTAATCACAGAAGCTCAAACTAATCAGCCAGAATTCTCCCGATAAAAAGTATGAGCCCACGTTCTTTTTAAAATATTTGAAAATAATAATAATAATAATAACAATAAAGGTTGTAGTTTGAGCCATGTAGTTAACTATTTTATTATAAGTAGATGAAAATGACATCAATCACATTTCAAAAACTAATTGAGACTCCAGCCAAAAGACAATATTAATATCCTTAAAAATGTTACTATTATGAGCTGAGAGTGCCAATAAACAAATAAATAATATATAGTCATAACTTCTCAAGATATCATTAGCATATTTATGAAGAAAAGATCACTTACCAACCCAATGCATTGCCCAACCCAAGGGCAATGGTGGTCAAAACGTTCCACACAATTATTGCAGATTGAACAGTGGGAGCAGCGGGGAGGTCTATAAAGCATGCAAGTATCACAATATTTGATCTTCACTGTCACTCCATTGACCTCTACTTCCCTTACACGAGGCAACCGTAACTGGGGCGTTTGGCCAGCCCCAACATCTGCACTCCCGTCAAAGCCTTCTGGCTCAGGAGGATGAGCATTGCGTGGAATTATACCAGGATCTCTTCCTGAGGTTAGGAGGAGAAGAAGTAAAACCTGAGAAATCAAAACAACTTAGGAATTTAGGTTCCAACTTGTAGAAACTGAAACAATTTAACTTCAAAAGTTAATTGGCAAGTGGAAAGATTGTAAAGGTGAGCCCAAGGGCCCAAATGGATCCTAGTGTTGATCCAGGCAAATCGAGTTAACTACTTTGTAGATATAACATTACGAGCATAAAAGTCTAGCCACGATCAAATACGTATTCATGTACATGCCGCACATGCCGATGTGATGCATATACTGAAATAGCCACCATACTTCTTAAGAACAGACACTCTTGGAAAGCTCATTTCTCTTCTAAACATTCCACATCTGTAAGTAATGCTTGTCCCACAACCAGAAATCCACACCATGAAATCCTACGTTCGTGCAAATTGTGTCACCTTCTTACCCCATTGCACCCCCTCTCTAGACCCCTCCATAACTTACAATGCTTCTCCCCCATCTCTATCATTAAAGACCCAGCAAAAAGTTTTCTTCACTTTCAGTCTACTGTAGATGCAACCCCATGGTCCCACATGCAGACCTTTTCCAACTTACATGGTGTCTTACATTTGGATCAAAGTTGGAATCTATTTCAGAGTAAAAAGACTTCCAGAACCAAATACCTACCTTTTTGATACACTATCAGAAATATTACAAGGTAACGTAAATGTAAGAAATGAATAGATTCCTATTGAACTTGCGAGTCAGAGAAACTCACGTAAATTGTGAACACTACTGCTACAACCATTATTGATATTCCCCAATGATGAGAAAAATCATCCATCAATTTTCGAGCAACAAAGACACAGAAAACAGCGACAGGAGCAACAATAAGAAATATAGTCAGCCCCAGCGATCTTACATCTGGTCCAAATATAAACCTTCCCTGAAGGAAAAATATCTGCAAAACAGTAGTAAACCTGATAAATGCCTCGAAAGGATCATGTACAAACAAATAATTTTCTCAGAAACAACGGAAAACAATTACAAATGCCTAACTAAAGCCCAGACTACTGGAGACTCGACTCTTGCACCTTGGTCATTTAATCAGACTAGCAGCCCCCTATTAGCTTTCTATTTTACTTGCTTTCACCATTCAGTCAATTGAAACAACCAAGACTCGTGGCATTATCAGTTTAGCAACAATTTTACTATTGCAAAAACATTGTCAAACAAAATTCATCCAACTCTATGCTCTTACATAATGCACTTGGAAGTACCAAAAAGCATATTCAAGATAGATTACTGTCCCATAATTTAGCTCATTGTTCAAATGCCAAGAGAAAAACACTTTTCCTCAGGGCATTCACAAGACCCGTCACTCACTCTTGCACATTAGGGTGCTACTACAGTACAAGCCCCGTACTGCCGTGCCAGTCGACATCGGATAATCGGTAAATATCTACCAATCAGCTACAAAAATATCTTTAAAAAATTCACATTTCTTGGCAATATTTTCAACTTGAATGTTCCTAACCAATTACTTCACTCTATCCGAACACATTTTCTCCAGTAACATTACATCATTATTACTGCTAATGGCCAGTATAAGAAACAAAAAAAAAAATAATAATAAAAATAGAAGCAGTTAAAAAAGGAAAGTAAAATTAATATAAAGTGAGCAACAACAAAAAAAGAATGATAAAATGAAAAAAGCTTACATTGCTTCCTTTCCAATTCTGGTAAACAAGTAAATCTCCGGAGCCGCCCACGGATCTCGGATCCGATCGCTGAGGTGGCGGAACCACATACATCTCTCCTCTTACTTTCTCTCTCTCTCTCTCTCTCTCTCCCTCTCTATCTTCTTCAGCTTACGATAATTCTCAAAAACCACAAATACATAGAACACAAGACCGAGTGATAACTGATGCCAAATGCTTGATCTTGTTTATGAGCTTAAATGAGGACTGAGTCAGGGTGAGTTAGAAGCCGGCAATTTTAACGGTAACGGTAACGGCGACGGCGAGGGAACGTGAATGAGAGAAAGAGAGGTGTTGCTTGATGTGGTGAGGTGAGGGTGAGCTAGGATGAAGAGAGTTTGGTTTGGTTAATTGACAGAGATTCTGATTGCGTTTTGTTGTCTGTGCATTATGTGCTTTACAGGAGGGTAGTAGTGACGTGGAGACGAGTGATTGGGAGGTGATAGAGATGGACCGGTTGTGGTGGTTGGACCGGTCGCTTTAATAACAAAGAACGAATGTGACCGCTCTGGGCTTTGCTCTCAGCCGATCTTACACTAACTACATCGCTCTTTTTCACTCTTCTCAATTCACCTTCTTTTTTCCCCCATAATTTCAATCATGCCCTTCCTCACTTTACTTTTCTTCTATAAAATTCAATCCATTTTTTTTTAAATATATATATATTGACGGGTTTTTTCTTATTTAATAAAAAAAATTGAGTCAATGATTTAATTAATTATTGATCAAAAGAAAAATTCATTGCACAATCATATTAGTCTCCTAGAGGTCACATTCATCTTGTCCTTATCAAGACTCCCTTTAACTAATTGTAGATTTTACACATATTTACCTTAGAAAGTAATTACTCGCCGTATATAATTTTTATCACCAATAGGGAATGAAAATGAAGGCCAAGTATTTGTTAAGATTAATAGATGGTGATGCATGATGACAGCCACATACGCTTGCCCCCATGATACGCACGCACATACAAGAAAATGAATATAAAAAAGCACACAAAATTAGGCATTGAGATTTGCAAAATGAGGATTGCGGATGGGTGGGTGGGGCTGGGCTGCGCCTGTGTGAGTTCTGCTTTTTACGGGCAACGGCCCTGCATCCGCCGAAACTGATCCTTTTTATTTATTTATTTAATCGCATAATTATTGTAGCTACTACTGCTAAATTATTGGTGTTACAGATGCACTTCATTTCTACGACTCTAATGTTAGTATCGTATAGTATAGTAGTAACTAGTAAGCTTGGAAAGATGGTCCATTTGGGCCGCCCCACCACTTTCAGAGAGATGGTGTGAAATTTAAGCATTCGATTTCATGTTAACGAGAATTGCAATGCAATTTCGATTGAGGAAAAAAAGATGGGTAATGATGTTGAACCCCTCACGCATCCATTTTCACATAATTCGCATCCACATGCATTAAAGAAATTTATATTACAAATGTTAAGATGCATGCATGAGTCATCTCTTAGGAATCACGTTTATCTTGCCTTCATGTCTATACATCTTCCATGGGATTTTCTTTTTTTCCCCTGTAATGTTATATGTTTTGTATTGAAAAGGGAAACAATATAAATTTATAATATCAAAAATTATAATAAAAATTTATTAAAATAAATATTTTAAATAAGTTTTTTTTTTTGTTAAATAATACTATGAATGTAAAATCTGTATCCTAATTATGATGCGGTATCATATGAGTGAGAAGATAAATTTATTAGTATACATATTGTTTTAACTATTATATATTCATCTTATTACTTATATGATTTAATACAAAGTTTGGATTCAGCTTTTATACCCGTAACATTATTCTTTCAAAACTAGTCTTATAGAAAAATTTATATAATTTTTTTAACTAAAAATCATAAAATCGATCGAAGTTGTATTTGACAATAACTTCTACATGTTTTATTCTTTTCCATGTCAGATTATAATTATTTAAGAAACCTTTTTCTAATGGTTCATTAATAAATAATATTTTTATATAAAATTTTGTATGCAAATTGATGTTAAGTCTTATATTGGATGTTAAAAAGGAAGTTATCGAGGTTTACGAAGAAAATTGGTTACTCCACCCATTAGGTTTCACAGTCAAAACATTTATAGTGTACCATATATAGTATCCCTTCAATTAAGTTGCAACTCTTCATAATATACCCATTCATCATTGAAGCTTTTTATTTTAGTCACATTCTTTCGTAAAAAACACTTCAATAGATTACACTCTTTAATTCAGAAATCAAAGATAAGTGTTGCTGTAGCATTAAACCAAGTCTCCTATTGTCAAAACCGGAAATACTTCACACATGAATGTATCTTATTCCCTTGAGATGTTTTACAATTCTTTTAGCACTACGACGGCCTTGTGCTCTCTCCTGGTTTCATTAACATTTACAAGGGTCATCCCTTTTAAACTCTTGCTATAAGTGACACCACTTATACATTACTTGAAAAAGCTGCATCATCTTCTTCTACCTTCCTCTTTCTGCGCTTTTACCTCAGCGTTCCCAGGTTCTATCAATAGGCAGTGCTGACAAATGGGTATAACAATCTCAATTTTTTAGATTTCCATTTTTCCTTTTTATGTTTTAATTTTTTTCTTTCCGAATGGATTTAATTTTTTGTTCGTTTGTTAATGTCAGCACTCAGCAGCTTCATATTTCATAGTGTTTCCTTTCAAATAAAAGTGTATCTTTTTGGATTTTTTCAACCTAGTTTGTCTATAGTTTTCCCTCTTTTAAGGAAAAAGAACTGAGACTTCTGAACAACTGTTTTTTTTTTTTTGTTTATTTTATTTTGGGAACTTTTGTGTTTATGATTGTCTATGTTGCATTAACCTTTGTTGGCTACTTTGTTATCTTTTCCAAATTCTCATTCAAGGAACTAAAAAATAGACTAATTTTTAGGATGCTTTTATGGTTGCTACTTATAGTATCATTGGTGTTAAGACTTGACCTCTTATAGACACTCGCTACCTTTTGTAGGAGGCTTTATATGAATGGATTATTCACTTTTTTTTTTAGCCTCTCCACTGCGGGTTTAGTTCCACAGTTTTCAGTGACTTTCTCTTTCTCTTCTGGTTTCATAACCACCTCTTTCTATTCTATTCGTGAAAATTCTCACAAATCAAGCTGATTGTCTAATTTGTTAAATGAATGCTTCTTGTGGGGGTTCAGACTGCATCAAGTCGCAACCCCAAAGTTTTCAGTGGACCTAAACTGAACATAACTGAAGAGGCATAACTGTAGTTCCCTATGGCATTTTAAATTTCTGTATGACAAATAATAAAATACCATACTAACTTGTCTTTGTGCCCTTAACAGTGCTCTATTTCATTATAAAGCTTGTTATGTCTAAATTGAAATGTTGTAATAAATAACTTTGCTTTAAGTAATATTTAGAGCTCCTCTTTGGAATCAGTAATAATTAATTAATAACTTCTTCAGGCTCTCCTATCAATTTTAGACAGTCCACTAACTAAGGCTGGGAGGGTGCGAGCTATTTATGTCAAAACCGATAAAGTAGTTCTTTTTGAAGTTAAACCACATGTTCGTCTACCAAAGGACATACAAGCGATTTGCTGGTATCATGTGTAAGTCTAGTTGATGTCTCTTTAAACCATTAAAACATTCTGATCCTCGTGTAATTTTGCTTGCCTTTGACTTTGAAGAGGATGTCTCTATTGTTAATTTTTACTACATTTAAAATTAATGCAGTGCAGTTGCTACAGAAACTTAGTATAACAGCTGCTGGCAAGCGTGAGAAACTATTGCGTGTGATCAAGAATCCTGTTACCCAGTATTTACCTGTAAACTCTCGAAAGATAGGTAAGCTTAAATTTGTTTACCATTCTCATATTATATTTTGCAACTGGATGTGTTAAAAGTTGTTCACTTGTGTATCAGGTTTCTCAATATAGCTCAGAAAAATTGGTTAAGATGAGGAACTATGTGGGTTCTGTCAGCGATGATGTGGACCTTGTTTTTGTGGTATGCTCAGAAGTAACACATGCGTTTATATATAGCAATTTCTGCTCTCATATCTGTAATTAATCTGATTTAAGGTTCTATTATCACAGATCTTATATCTTATGCATGTTCAGGTTGGTGCAATGGCCCATGGGAAGATTGATTGCGATTACACTGAGGATTACGTAGCAAGTAAGTAATTGTGTACTGCCCTTTGTTCAGTAATGCATTATTTCCCATTCCTCGAAATCCTGGACTTGTTTATTCATCTTAATATGCATATCATTCTGGTTTCATAACCATCTCTTTCTATTCTCTTCGTGAAAATTCTCACAAATTAAGCTAATTGTCTAATTTGTTAAATGAATCCTTCTTGTTGGGGTTCAGACGGCATCAAGTCGCAACCCCAAAGTTTTCAGTGTACACATAACTCAAGAGCCATAACTGTAGTTCCCTATGGCATCTTAAATTTCTGTATGACATAATAAAATACCATACTAACTTTTCTTTGTGCTCTTCTAATATCATTTGGGAGTGGAAACTAACAATTTTGTGTTTTCTTTGTTGCTGGCTTGTGTTGTGCTCTTCTAATATCATCTGGGAGTTAGAAACTAATAAAGTTAAAGTGTTTTCTTTATTACTATTTGATCTTTTTCAAGTTTCTGGGTATCCGATGAGTGCTGCTCATTGTATAGTGTTGTGCAATAAACGGAATTAAAGGAGAAAATGAGAAGAATACACACAAAGAATTATAGTAATTTATGACGGCAAAAATATTCACTATAATAAAATTAGATTTATATCAATAAGAATAGATAATAAACCCTAATTCCCAAAATATTTAAAATACTTTTACCATACCACGGAGGCGAGCCCCCGCACCTCAACCTATATATTTCCCTACGGCTTAAACGTATTAAGTTGAAAGGCTAGTTGTTGTCGCGCTGCTCCAATAATCAACCACCTTCTACAATTGTAATTGTATGACATATATATCATACCCTCGTAGAACACAGAAAGCTAAGCTTAAGGATCTGAAGCAATTTTTGATTGAGAAACGTAATGAGATTTTGTTAACATTATAGTTGTCAATTTTTTGAAGGATTGTGTTTGAATGAATGACTTTTGTTGAGCCTCAAATGCACTTGGTACCAAACTAGCTCTGCCGGTGTAAGGAATCGCCTCCCGCAAAAGTCAAATGGAGTTAATGCCTCTTCTTCAACTATTAACGATAACTACTTGTCAAAATAATCAATACATTAAATTTTTATGTAATTCTATAATTTTTATTTTAAAGATGAGGCTAAAAATAATAACCCTAATAATTTTTTACTAAATGAACCCGTTTTCTTTCACTAGATTCATTTCTAAATATACGCCTGATTAGGATCTTTTAAATAATTGATTCTTTGACCTCACAATTTCACCCAGAAATATTTCACATAAGAATTGAAACGGAAAACAAAATTTTTTCAATAAACCAAAATATTTCGTAAAATTAAAAATTTTAATAAGGGGTTAATTAATAAACACCCTTGGTTGGACACTTTTAAACTAAAACTTGCATAAACTCCCCACTTTTAGCCTAAAATTTCATATATTATAGATAATTTTCATAAACTCCTCACTTTTTTTAAATTTAACAGGATTAAGACATTTTTATCTTTCAATAATCAAATACTCATTATAAATTAATAAATAATTTTTTCCCCTCTCCCTTGTGGTCTCCTAGCAGCTCTCAAACCTGCTATACGGAATTGGGTTCGACAATCACGGTAAGATATTGGTAGCATTTAATTCTTTTACCCCTAAACCTTTATCAACTAATAGATTCATCTATGGAAAGGGTTTTAGTTCATGGTACACTCACATTCACATCTCGCTCCACAGGTTTCAGTGACTTTCTCTTCCATTTCTTGATTATTGTGAATTTGATTTTTCAAATTAGTTTAACGTATAATATGATTTCTTGATTATTTGATAAAATATTTGAATTTTTTAATAAATATTAAAAAAATATAAAATATATTAATTACTTATATATCAAACATAAGTATTTAAGGGCCAAATACAATAAGCTCCCTGTAGTTTACCTGAACTACGCTTTCCCAACGACATTTTAAAAGTACACGATTACCCCCTCACCATTAGTTGCCTTTTAAGGAAAAATAGAATTTGACATGGACAAAATGTTGTTAGAGGATGACCCAAAAACCGTAAACTTTACAGTAAAAACACCTTCCATGGGTTTTATTATCACTCAGTTCTATATTCACCAAACTCTAAGAAGGAAAGAGAAACACAATATCAACAGAAAGAAGACAAATTTCCAACTGATAAACAACAACCAGATAGAAAATCTCATGGCTGAGATGAGTGGCATGGGTTGTTGATTGTGGAATGTGGGTTGCTGGTGAGGGTGGATGATTGCAGTGATGCAGGAACGAGATGATACACTAGTTACGGTAGGGTAATAGAGCTGATGCGGGAGTGGTGGCAGTGCAAAGAAAATTGTGTTGGTGATTCCGCAGTGGATTCCGGCGGTGATTATGCAATAGATTGGTGACAATGATGGGTGGGTAGCGATGGTGATGCGGCAGTGGATTCCGAAGGTGGTGATGTGGCAGATTGGTGACAGTGATGGGGATGGGGATGGGCAACGGCGGTAGGCGGTAAAAATCTTAGTCAATTAATTTTAAAATTTTAATATTCAAAGGTATATTCACATTACACTAAATTAAAAGCTTGCTGTAACTCACACAAGACTTCAGATATCATCTTGTACAAAATTTCTGGCAGATGAGAGATGGGTTGTTTCGTACATATGTTAGCTCCTTGGCTATGATACGCCAATCAAGAACTTGTACAGAGATTAATTGTCAAGTAAGAACTTTCGTGAATGGTTTACAAATGTTATATGTGATTAAATATGGGGTCTTGGGAGCATCTGGCAACCCCAGAAGTTTAGTTTCTTCTTTTCTGTTAATGGTACATCCATATATATTAAAAGAAAGGGCTATTATTGTCATCACAAGAAATGGTGATACATTATCAGGTGATAATTGACTTAACTATTGGTCGAAATTAAGTTTAAAAATGGGAAACTATTCATGAGTGCACCGAAACGTGATTGGTTCCATGGTGTAGTGGTTAGCACTCTGGACTTTGAATCCAGCGACCTGGGTTCGACTCCCGGTGGGACCTATCTCCCTTTCTTTTTAATAATTTTTAACAGGAAAAAAAAAAAAAAAAGCGATGGGACTTATGTCGTTTCGAGGGGGCCTACTTCATATTCAAAAACATTTTCCGTTGCCGGGAATCGAACCCGGGTCTCCTGGGTGAAAGCCAGATATCCTAACCGCTGGACGACAACGGATTGTTGATT
>JANKKB010029228.1:4411-20882 GCA_026225775.1 Bursera palmeri | reverse complement strand
TTTACACCTAATCACGTATAGATGAGTGACAATCACTGATAAAATTAATGAGCATATGCTTTATTTTTATTTTTTTAACTAAAAATGTTACAGTGTTGATATCGGTCCTTTGAGGACCATTGATAAACATTTCACTATTTTTATTTTTCTGTAGCTATTCCTTCCTCTTCAATCTATGTGCCAAAACCAGTCTATATCACAATAATTAAGCTTCGGTACCACTTTCTACATGGCCCACTAAGAGAAAGAAACAAAAACATTTCTCATCGTGTTTCCTAACCGTGGACCAAATCATTGTAAAAGATAAAAAAGATCAGATGCCCCACGAAAAAGCAAAGTCACCATGATAGCTAGAATTCGTACTTTAATTTTTCTGAACTAACTGGTATGACTGTCTCCACCGAAATCTCTTATTTACACCCTTAAAAAAAAAAAAAAAAAAATCACCCAAAAGGTAATTACTCTCACCAATACAATACAATTTGTATAAATTTCTAAGTTATGAAGAAATGGATCATCATTAGTGAGGATTCTAATTAAAAGAAGTATTATTTCTTATAGTTTGAGATTCCTTTTATAAAATTAATGTGGTTAATGAAACTTCTAATAAAAAAGAGAATGTTTAGAAGGTGTTTATTATTTAGTATATATGGAGAGTGAAAGAGTTTATTTAGAAAAATGAGTTTTTATTAGTAGAATATATTAAGAACTAGAATAAGTGTATAAAGTAAAAAAGACCATTTTAATTTTAAGAAGATGTTTATTGCGTAAATAAGTGTGTAAAAAAATTTAGGCTGAAATAGTGTCACCCTTAATTAATTATTTGTAATTAACTTTAATTATTACACAATTTATCTCTGCTAAATGCTAATAAATAAAATAAAATAAACTAAAAATAAAGAAATCTGGGTGGAAATAGTCACTCTTAATTAATTATGAGTGAGGTTATTTAAACCCCAAAAACTCTTCTTTCTACCCACTTTTTCGATTGACCCCCTTTTTAAAAAATGAAAACTATTTATACACCCTTTTAAAAAAAAAAAAAACTTATAAGAAACCAAAGCTTATTAAACGTGAGTTATTTATCTTTTTTTCACTAGATTAAAATTATGATTGAATTTTAAGTTTCTTAAATATTTTGCCTCTATATACAGATTGTTGACTGATTTTTATTATGGTTTATTTTCATTTATTAGATTATTTTTTTATTGATAAAAAACAGTAGATTCTTAGTTGATAAAAGTTTTGAAAGAGAGAAATTAAATTCAATTTCACAGTTTGTTTAATCTAATAAATAAAGATTGATTAAGGAATTGGGAGTACACATTTTTATTGTAATTTGATTTAAGTTGTAGAAATTAAGCATTTATGACAAAGAGAAAGAAGAAGAAAAGTTTAGGGAGAACTGAAAGTCTTTTACAATAATTTTATTTAAGGGCAATCTAGTATTATAAATTTTATTTAAAAAAAAAAGGGTATACAGAGGAATTTTGGGTTCAAATAGCCTACCCCATTAATTATTTTTAATTAGGTTTAATTATTACACGATTTACTCTTGCTAATGCTATTAAAATAAAATCACAAGGCCATTATGCAAGATGGATGATAGTCACGGGAGTTCCTACGGAGCCAACTAGTCAAGTCTGTGAATCAAGGAATCAAACAGCGCATACAAGAAATATATTATCAATTCAATTCAGAATTTCTATATAACACTACTGCACGCTAGCTAAATTCTAGGGCCAGCCTTTCGTGATCACGTGCATGGCTCATCTCTCTTTGTTATCATACTTCGTTCTAATCAATCAATCAGACAACTGAGTGCTTTTGCACTCTTATATTCTATATATACTCATAAAGCTAATCTCCCCATCACAAAGCCAACGAGAAAAACACTATCTAGCTAGGCTAGAGCTAGAACTGTTTAGCGGAGAGAAGTGAGTGAGATGGATTCTAATCGTTCTCTATCAACTGCTCTCTTCCTCTCTATTAACGTTCTCTTTTTCGCCCTAGTGAGTGGCTGTAACACTTGTGTTCAGCCTAAGCCAATCCCAAACCCTACACCAAATCCATTTACTTCTTTAAAAAACTGCCCTAGAGATGCCCTAAAGCTGGGGGTCTGCGCGAAGGTACTTAATGGTTCAGTCGTCGGTGCAGTGGTTGGCAACCCACCTGACACTCCTTGTTGCTCAGTATTGCAAGGGCTTCTGGATCTAGAAGCTGCTTTGTGCCTTTGCACAGCCATTAAAGCTAATATTCTTGGAATTAACATCAATATTCCCATTTCTTTGAGCCTGCTTATTAACACCTGCGGCAAGAAGCTCCCATCTGACTTCATATGTGCCTAAGTTAAGGATTTTTTCTGTTTTATGTATGCCCTGTTTCAATGCTCTAATTTCCTTAGTTGTCTATGTTGTACGTGTGTTAACTTGTTCTTTTCCAAGTGTTCATGTAGCTCTTAACTGAGATTAATATTACTTTTTCTCATCGTAACTCAGAAGTGACGATTATTATTCGTGACTACGGAGTTTTCAAATTGTATCAGGATTCTTTGTCTCGTTATCGGGCTTATTAGCCCCATTACTCACCATTAAAAAAAACTGAAATTTCAAAAGAGATTCATTTTAAAATCATAAAACAAAACTTCAGGTAAGACGGGTGTGGTGGATCACGTTAACCCTTCATTGAATGAATACAATCATGTTATATATAAACTTATTTTGAAAATCAAGAATCATGATATAAATTAATTACACATGATGTAGTTAAGAAATAATTGGAATTGTTGATTGCATGCTCATTCAACACATTCCATGAATAAGCAACAATGCTACATGTTAAACAAAGCAAATTATTCAACTCTTCAAGTACCTATTTCCCTGTTAGCCAATATTGATCAATTATAATCTATCTAAGCTAGACATATTTGACGTAACTGCAGCACTAGTCAACTTTAACTTTAGCAATAAAATCTCCCAGCACAAAAAGAAGAGAATTGCGAGATTCAAGAATGTCAATTCCACTTTTCCACTCCACAATAGTTGCTAAACTGCAATCTAGCCTTTCAATTAGACAGGAGCGGGTGGAGCTCGACAGCCACGTGCAAATGGATTATGGATGTGACCACCAAAGACTCTCTTTTCTCCTCAAAGTGCAGTACGTCAATACTCAATCTCCAAGTTAACAAAAAAAAAAAAAAAAAACCTTTTGCCCGAAAATCCTCTCCCATCACGCTTTGCTAATCGTGGACGGATGTTGCCATGCAGGGAGGTCGTCCTGGCCCCCAAAATCTACGAAATTATTTGATTTTTATAATAATATATTTAAACTTGTATCTAACAACGATAATGACTTCCCTAACTTTGACTTTCTCAATTTGGCCCCCCAATCTATGACTCTGATCCACCCCTCCGCAGCTAACAATGCTTCTTTTGGTTTATGATCTCTCTCTTTTTTTTTTTTTTAAGATTAATTTGTATGCTACACAGAATCACTCTCAATCCCTGTGCCACGCAGAATGCAAGCCCGATGGGGTTAAACACAAGATATCTTTTTTCTAAACCGTTGTTCTCGATCGGAAAATCTTTCATCCCGTACACACATTATTAATCTTTCATCCCGTACACTCTGATCCATCCCGTACACACAATTGTTAAGTTTAGAATACTAAGTAAGTGTTTATAATTATGCAAAAATCACTGAAGTACTTGATTTCAGAATCTCAGAAAAAAACAAAAAATGAACTACCCCTACAGTCTTTGTTTTGTGGGATTTCATCATCCAATGGTCAAGCAAACCGTGAAGCTAACCAACCACAACTAGACATATAAAATCCACGCGTAGATTCTTTTGCAATAAATTAAGCAGGTCGATCGTACTCGCTGGCCCTGCCCAGATTAGATCTTTGGGTTAACGACAAGAGTCCGTGTTAACACTGAATATGTTCTCTAAAGCGAGTTGAGCCAATGGCTGTAAAAATTCTCTATATGAATAAAATAACACTCCAATTACGAAGAGAGCAATAATTGAAAGCTAATGTGAAGTCACTCACGAGCTCATTAAGAGGAGAAAATTATAGAGTAATCAAGTATTATTCAACATGTGAACCACCGGTTTAAGATGACAACTCAAAGCTTGACTTTTGCGTCACAACTAGTTTTATTTGGATTTTATTGGACAAAAAATTCTTGTATGTTTTTTCGTTTAGTGCAGATGTCACAGAGAATTCTAATGCGGTGTAGCATTAGTGGTGAAGTGTAATTGTAGAGGTCGAAACGTAAAATTTTCAAATAGTATCATTCAACCTTCATTTAATTGCTTCAAGTTTTTGAGTTAAATGATGCTTAACATGATAATAAAATTAAAAATTTCAAGTTTGAATCTCTTAATCTTCAAACTACTCATTACGTATATAAGAACCATATTATAACTTTAATATTTGATGTAACTATGACCGATGCCTATTATACTTTTAAGATTTGATGTAACAATTACCGATGAAAACTTGTGAAACCAATGAACTAAAACCAAGAAGAAAATTATACAGCAGTATTACATAGGTTGGCCGTGGTTTTCAATAATTATTCTTGGTATATTAAAATACCACCAGAATAACGACAAATTCATCTTTGTTCTAAGATTTAAACTATTATAATTCTCTTTTATGCTGATACTATTATGCATAATCTTCTGAAGGAAAGTTTTGGCTGGTGAACATAATTCAAATATCTTCTGTCCTGTCAAAAAAAATTGACCTGAAAAGTTTGATTCAAAATTGTACTTAGGAATGCAATTACTTAAGTGACGTAGCAGAGAACTTGGGTTAAAGATAAAAGGATAAATTAAACAGGCACAGACTCAGGATCCAGAAGGACGAGACATGTTGACTCATGAGTGGGCCTTGACATGCTCGACTCCCCAGCCTCCAGGCGTGTCAGACTGAATTTGGATATGGAGTGTTCTTATTTAAGCCCGTCATATCTCAATCCAAGTCTCATTTTTCATTTATTATGTTGAACCAGATCTCTTTCTTTGCTTTAATCCTCATAAACCCCTGCAGGTGTTATTAATATAGATGCATGGATTTCATCTTGAAGAGAAGCATATCTATCATTAGGGTTTAAGGTTGAAGCAAGAAAGGGTACTATTTGTGGTTGTCATGAAAAGAAACATAGATTTCAAATGAGTGCACTGTAGCAACACAGAGTTTCACGACAATTCGGTTCACGGTTAATGCCATATGAGCTAACACAAGCGAAAATTGAACCAATTATCTTGAATAAATACCCTACAACTATTTAAAAGCTAATTAAATGATAAAATAATTAATTACATTTAAAATACAAGTACAATAAAAGTTTAAATTGATATTAATTATCATGTTAATTTTTAATTATATATCCATGATAAAAAAAAAATTAATACAATCCAGTATAATGCACCAAAGGCACCCATCATAAAATTGTAGTGGACTTTGATTCCTTGAATAAAAGAATTTAATATGCTTTAAAGAGTTGATTATGAATAAGGTAATAAACAATCCTAGTTAAATGATCAATAATCCTAGCCAATAGGAAAAAAAAATCCAATCCTAGCCTAATATCTTAGTTCCTTTTATTTTCTAGCCTATGTTCATTGTCACAACAATCCTTTCCTCTTTTTCATGAATAAATACCATAGTTTTAAATGATCTCATCTCTTCAACTTTTAAAGTAAACATAAAATCATTTTATTTAAAAGAAAAATGAAGATGGGAGGCTTATTTGAATTTCTTGATTATTCTAACAAAGATGCATACTAGTTACGAGAGATTTACAACAAAAACAAAAACCCAAAAACAAAATGAATATGTGTGAGAAGATTGGAATTATATTATTAGTAAATAGTTGAATAATAAGAAAATTTATATAAATAATAATATAATTTTCATTTAGTAGTAAAATTACCGATAAAAGTTAATTTTGATATATTTTTTTCTATAATATAATTTTAATCTTAGAGAAATCCGATGGGGATATTTTGTTTATGGATGGGGCTATATGAATCTTCTAAAATACTTTTAACATCCTCGTTTTGAGTACACTCATTATTTAAAGTTTTAAAAAAATTATATTCTTAGACAATTTCTTTTTTAATTCTGAAGACAATGAATATAACCAATATAATTAATTTAGAACTAATTTCTGATTAGATAAAAATATACTATGAAAATTTTAAAAAAATAGGATTTAGTAATTGAAAAGCTCTATGCAAATCACTTTTCTCACGAATTTTCAATTAAAAGAATTTATTTTAATTATATATTCATGCATTTAGGTATAAATATAAATTTTAATCAGCCATATAATTTATCTTTGCATAGGGTTATTTGCACTAAAAAACTACTCTGAACACCCATTTAGAAAAAAAAAATTATATTATTTAGATTATCATCTAGGTAATTATCTATTAAGGACAAATATTTAAAGAATAATTAATTTAAATAAGTTAAATAAAATAAAATTTCTTTCCATCTTGACTTTATCACAAAATTGGATTATCTTTCTCTCTAACATCAAATTTATCCTTTTCTTTTCACCATTAAACTCATCATCTTTGTTTTTCCTGTTGCAATTGCCAAGAGTTCTAAATAATAATAAATAAATAAAACTTGGAGAAATTTTTAACTAAATCTACGTGACTAAACAATCTGGAAAAAAAAAATACTAACACAGCAAAAAAAAGAAAAACTATTACTCATTGATTTCTGGGAGCTATAAAATTAATTAACCCCAAACGCAATTCAAATGTCTTCTGAAATCTGAGATGTATTTAAGAAAGGGGTGTTGTCATATTTTTAAGGACTTATACGAGCCACAACCCACCATGTAGATTCAAATTGTAGCACTAAGTTTTCTACTGTCAAAGAGATCCAAGGCAATTTGAAGCCCACGTTTGAAAGCCCATGTACACCTTCAAATCCTTAAGAAATCAGAAAGTGACTCGCTTTGTCGGCCACAAACAAAAGTCTTGCCACCCTAAATAAATAAATAAAAACAAAAAAAAAACAAAAAGAAAACCTGCAATTAAAATCTGCGAAGTGAAACTCGACATATGCTTAATAAAATAACCTGTAAGAGAAAACTCGACATATGTCCCAAAAGAACACCAGTAATTTTCCATCGGTGAAGTGAAAACTCGACATATTATACCAGTTTTTTTTCTGAAACGAATTGACTTCCACTTATTATACCAATTTTCATAGAACACCTACCACGTTTAAAGTTTGGTTTTTAGTTTTTTAAACAAAATTCACTATTTTTAGTGGGATTTTTTTTTTGCACTAATTTAACTCTTAATTGGCCGAATAAATATATTACCTATAATTTGTTGAAAACGTAACTACTCCCTTTAGAGATTAATTAAAATAAAAGTAATAACACATTTAAATCATTCATAAACCAAAAGTTTGAGACTCCAATAATTGATGACTTCCCCAGTTAAAACTCGCCCGCAGACTCAGGAGCTTATGCAGTATTCTCCATCATGATTATCATTAACCTAATTTAATAATCCAATTCTGTATAGCTCTTACATGGCTTCAGGTCAACTCTTATCATGAGTATCATTATTTTCCCATCTTCATTTCCCGGAATCTACAAATTTATATCCTTTTCATGTCAACAATCATATCGCCCCTAGTATAAAGAAACATTATCTTATACCATTAATTGTAGTGGCTGCAATGCGGTCAACAAAGTCTAAGCCAAAGGGTAACCAGATATAAATTGAAAAAAAATCAACGGCTCAGTCAGCATTGCCGAACTTGGAAACGATCAACCAAGCGCAAGAACACGATAAGCACGTCGGTGTAATCTAAACATCACACATGATAGGTAGACAGAAGTGAAACTGATCCACTTTTCCGACCCGTGGCATATGATGAAATCTTAATTTTCCTAATCTTTGTTTCTGTTTGTTTATAATTAGGTGATCTCATAAGCCTTGACTAATGAGAGTGTATGCCGTCCATGAGTGAGTTAGCAGAACTTATTGGTCGCGATCAAAACGCATATGCATGCATATATATACATCAAGTAATAATCAACTTGATGTAGTACAAGATAAAACATGGGACAAAACCCTAATTTTTCCTATATTATTTGGTCTACCGACTAACCATTATCTTATACGCATGGATGAGTTACATCACTCTCTCTCTCTCTCTTCTATTATGGGCAGTTTTTATTGAGAAATCAGTGGACAATTGGTGTATTTTATTGGCTTTCTTAGGCTCGACAATGGGTTTATTACGTTAATTTTAGGTTTTTTAAGAGCTATGATTCAGCCACTTGCCATATCCTGTCTGCTGTATTGGCTTTTGGAGCTCTTGAAGGAATACCTAGAAATAATTCATATATGGTGAAATACCAGATACCAACGTCTCCCGTGATCCAAAAGTTGTCCAAACTAGTGAGAATATACGATCTTATATTGACCACCGCTAAAAATCAAACTACAGTTACCACCTATTGATGAGAATAATTGCACACTACACATTACTATAATAGTTTTAGCATGTATATAGAATTTCTTATTATTCTCTCTTAAAATGTTTTTCTTTGTGCGAACTCAACACACCATAGAATCTATGATATGTTTCCAGTTTGAAACTTTTAGAATACATAAAACAAATTGTTTCTTAGAGAATATAATTTGATAAACAAATTATATCCAAATCTAGAGTTAAGTATTAAAAACGAAAATTATATGAAGAAGTTTCAAGTATTTACGGGAATCAAATTAATTTTGATAAAAAGTGTCGATATAAGGACAAGACGTCTCTTATTTACTGTATATATATTGGTTTCACACCATAGAATCTATGATATGTCTTCAGTTTGAAAGTTTTAGAATATATGAAACAAACTGGTCTTAGAGAATAGAATTTGATAAATAAATTATATCCAAAACTAGCGGTAAGTATTAAAAAAAAAATTATATTAAGAAGTTTCAAGTGTTTATGGGAATCAAATTAATTTTGAGAAAGAGAAAAGACGTCTCTGGTTTACTGTATATTTATTGGTTTCACTCTATAAGAATTTTAAAACACATCATTGATATCCTAAGATGCCTAAGTAGAAAAGATGCATGGTAAGATTTCCTTATGGAAGTGGCAAAAGACGATCTTAGATTTGGTTTATCTTCTCCAGAAAAGCCATATCTTGCCAATCAGCTCTTCTCCAGAAAAGCCATCCAGCTTCGGTTTGGCTGTTATGCCTAACTTATAAAATTTTAAAATTTGCACTCTAGTTCCATCAATCCTTCGAATTCAATTCCAATTTAAAAACTTCTTCAATAAAATAAATCGAAACGTCACCACTGTCCATGGCTTTCCATAGAACCGACCAATAAAGTCTTTTTCAAACAATATTCTAACCCTTTTTTTATATAAAATTTCAATACATATATTTTTCATTTATAGATTTTTTATTACATCTAAGCGACTGAGCCCAATCAGTGATATGCCAGACAGATGTGATGGGAATTCAACCCTATCATCTATGATAGAATCTGGGGAATCAACGTGTCACGTGTTTATACGAAAGCTGAAAAGCCAGACACCTTTATGGACCTTTCAGACCTCAATTCTAATCCGACCATTAATTGATTTCTTATCGTTAATTATTGCAGTTGACCCCGAAATACAAAAAATGAAAGAAGAATAAATTAAAATTTAATTTAAATTGTTAACTGACTTCTTTTCAGTGTTTGTTTCTCGTATCCATTTTGATTACCAGCCGACCGGAACACAGATTACCAGTTTGGTAATGACAATGATTGCCACACTGGTGCAGGCATATGATTCATATGGACGAAAGCCTGCATTACACTCTCCAAAATAATAATAATAATGATAAAATAAAACACTTCTTCTTGGTGATTCAGTACCCTTCATAAGAAGAAATCTTGATTTGCAAATATTGGCGATTAAAAATGAATACTATTACAACTCGAAAACAGGTTGTTTTCACTTGCTTTGGCCTTTAACGAGTTATGTTATGTGCATGGCAATACTCGTAAGATAAATGAACAAGCTGTGTATTCCGGTTGAATCATGGCAAATTATTGGTTGAGTCGAGAGACCAAACTTGTATATAATTATTAATTACTTCGAGAAGGCAGCCATCACGTGAGGAATGAACCCGACTTGTCTTGGTTTCAATAGTTAATATTTAGCAGCACAACAAGCCACGAAGTACTCCAAGTTATCTGAACTGGAGACAGATACAAAAGGGTTTTATGTGATGTATTAGAATCCAAGAGTATAGGGCCGTTGGTTCCCCACATGCAACATGGATCTTTGGGATATTCTTTGGTAGACATGTATGCCCTTTAATTGCTTCGCTAGCTATCGAACATGCAGTTGGTCTGTCAAGTTTTCTCGGCTTTGATAACCATCTTGAACCATGCATATGTTTACATGAAGAGAAAGTTCTAACTCTCTCTCATGTGTTCAACGATCAGCTACGGAGACTGTTTAAAATAAAATAATTGATCCGTGAAATAATATTTGGCAGGAAAAGGGTAAGAGTAGGAAGAAGCAATGATGATTTTGATTTAGAAACAATGGGGAGTTGGACCCGAGGGATTGGATTACCACTCGTTTTCGTGAAGTTTTTTCAACATGAGACCCCACAATTGTGAGCGAACAGTGAAGCCCCATGCAATTGGGTGATTGGAACTGGAAAAGTTTTGTTTGACCTTAAATTTTAATGAACACATTTAATTATTGGTTCAGTTTCCCAAGGCCACCAAATTTTGATGGTGTTTACAGCACAACAATTTCCGTCCATTGATACAAAAGATCTGCGAGCCAATCAAACGTGTCTTCAATGAATTTCTTGCATTTGTGATGATGCTTAGCACCCCACAAAGCTGTGGAGATTTTCAGACTACACGTTTCTTCATTTGATTATAACAGCTACTTATATGAATTAGAAATTAATCAACATTTATTAAACATTAAACTATTGAACACTCATTAAACTCCTGATGATATTAATGCCTATTCGAATGCATTCCCGCGAAAACGTCGGGAGATAGCCTTGATTATTGTCTCATAAAATGTCAAAATTTTCCAATTTAAAAATATAAAATTTGAAATTCCATAATAAAATACTTGGAGAAATTTACGAATATCTCTAGTTTAAGCTATTGGAAAAGAAAGATAATCTTTCAAAGAATCTGCAACCCAAGAAGTGGGATAGACATGCAACCCCAAACTCGTTGGATTTGTTTATTTCGAATTGGTTAAATAATAGTTTCATCAAATTATGCAACCGTCCCACAGTTGTTAAACGCAATCTAGAAGGGATTCTTAATGGAAACCAACAAAAAATTGTGCATTAGAATATGAAAAATATGACAATTTACTTTATCGTGTGTTGAGGAGAATATGAAAAATATGGCAATTTAACTAATTGAATCATGGATGAAGGCAAAATAATTAAGAAATAGAGTATGGTTGAATAAATTTGTAAAAAGACGAGAACGAATCCATTTTCGCGTGGTTAAGTGGATGAAAGAAGGAAACTTACGCAAGTTGACAAAAGAAAGAGAGAGAGAAATGGCGGCACATGTTGACCCTTACTAATCGAAGCACTGTCGTTTTGACAGAGAGAAAAAAGTTTCAATTGAGTCATGACCATCAAATGCCAGGTGGTATTAGCTTTTGCTTTAAAATCTTCGTAGATATTTTAAATTTATAAATTATCAAATAATGAAAATATCTAAATAATTATCCTTGCAAACTCCCAAAAACTTAATCCCAACATTTCCTAAATCACTTTTCTTCTTGTCGTTACCATGAAAAGCATTTTATCTTTCAATTAATAATTTGAGAAATCTAAATATAGGGGTTCTTCGTGTGTGTAAGGCCTTATTGTTACTCGTAATTTAAATTTCAAATTGAGAAACGAACTAATGAAAATTAAAAAGAAAGGAAATGAAATGAAATGTCAACCGTTTACACTTCATTATTTATACATTTCAATATTGAAAAATCTCGAGACTTTATATATTTTATTTTAGATTATTGACTTGTCATTTTCTCTTTAGATTATTGAGAAAAGAAGATAAAAAGGGCCAGAGACAAGCATAAGCCGAAGCCCGTGTGGACCGAACCGACCTTTCTGCTTAAAAATAGTTTCAAAAGGGAGAGGAATTATTTCCTTTTCATTTTGTCCCATTTTAATATTCTTTGTCAAATCAAATAAACACTAACTCAGCACACAGGTGGCACTACATCCACATAAATTAATTTTTTAATATGACAGCTTATCCTTCACCTTCTACTATAAAAGGGCCCAGAGTCTTGGATCCATTGTATGCTTCTGCAAGAGTTCTTACAGTCTTTTCTCTCTCTGTCTTCCTCTCCGCTAGTTACTGTCCGTAGTAGAACAAAACTTCTCTGATCATATATAAACTGCAATGGCTCATGATCAACTCCCTCAAACACAGGGCAAGACCCTCCCAGATGCATGGGACTACAAGGGCCGCCCAGCTGAGCGCTCCAAAACTGGTGGTTGGATCAGTGCTGCCATGATTCTAGGTCTTGACTCTTGAATCAACCCAGTTTCTTTCTTGTGGATCCCTAACCTTAACACCATGAAGAACTTAGTTGGTTTTTTTTTTTTTGTTGGTTAGGTGTTGAGGCGTGTGAGAGGTTAACTACGCTTGGTATTGCTGTTAACCTTGTGACTTACTTGACTGGTACAATGCATTTTGGCAATGCCAGTTCTGCCAACACTGTAACCAACTTCCTTGGCACCTCTTTCATGCTCTGTTTGCTCGGTGGCTTTGTCGCTGACACCTTTCTCGGCAGGTTTGCTTTAAGCTTGTATATGTACATATATATATATGTATATCTATTTCTTTATATATAGTTGTAGTACTTATTCTTTTTAATCTTGGATGTCAATTTGCTTGCTCGTTTGACAGATATCTGACCATCGCAATCTTTGCAACCGTTCAAGCAACTGTAAGGCTCACAATCTACGAATCTACGATAGTTTTATTATCTTTCCAGACTCCACAAATTTTTAATTTTTTTTTCTTAAAAAGAGCGTTTAGTAAACACTGTTGATTTGCTTAACCTTAAAGTTTGCTAAAGCTAGTGAGCTCTTTTCATAAGCTTTGGTTAATATGTATACCTTCCCTCGATAAATATTAATTATCGTTCTTGTTTTGTTGGATGATTTTACTATTTTAGGGTGTGACTGTCTTGACAATCTCAACAATAATCCCGAGCCTGAGGCCACCCAAATGCGACCCTAACAACGGCATACCTTGCATCCAAGCAAGCGGCATCCAACTCATAGTTATCTACGTATCGCTGTACCTGACAGCTCTTGGAACTGGAGGTCTCAAATCAAGTGTGTCAGGATTTGGGTCCGATCAATTCGACGATGCAGATCAACGAGAGCGAAAACAAATGGCAAACTTCTTCAACTGGTTCTTTTTCTTCATCAGCATAGGTTCACTCGCCGCAGTGACCGTCCTTGTGTACATACAAGACAACTTGGGACGTGAATGGGGTTATGGTATATGCGCTTGTGCTATTGTTACTGGGTTGGTTGTGTTTTTGTCAGGGACAAGACGCTACCGTTTCAAGAAATTGGTTGGTAGCCCGTTGACACAAATTGCCACAGTGTTTGTGGCCGCATGGAGGAAAAGGCATTTGGATTTGCCATCAGATTCATCGATGCTTGTCGATATTGATGATTTTACAGCTGATGGGAAGAAGAAAAAGCAACGTTTGCCTCACAGCAAGCAGTTCCGGTAAGTGTTAATTTTATTGAACCCATCTGCTGACTCAAGTAACTCATTGACTGTAGTTAACCTTTTCCCATGCATCCGGGAAACTTGGTCTTCCAGTCTCACATAAAACAATTAATTTATAAGTTAAATTATTCTGAAAGAGTCAATTGGCCGGAGGATGATGAAGAATTACGTAAGGATAATATTGCTTAATTTGGTAAATGATAGATAATTACTGCCCATTTATAAACTTTAATATATATTTTAGTATTAAATAACGCACCAAAAAGAATATAAATTTGAATACACGTTTCCACTACTCTAATTATGAAGTTAATTATATGACTAGTTTACTTCCTTGATTCAAATATCTACGATAACTTCACTTAGAATAATTTGCCAAAAAATTAATTACCAATAGGGTGGACCATATATGATTGATGATTGGCAACCAACTAGGCCATAGATTCAATCAAAGCCAGAATTATTGATCTAGCTAAGATTGGCAATAATTGGGCCCCTGCCAGACGATCATAAAGTATAATATATATCCTCTCCAGTGTCCAGGAATGGACAACCAAATTTGTTTAGCGATTTACGGTCTTTCAACTTTAAAACCATTTGTTAGAGATGACACGCTATGAGTAGCAATATGTTAGTAGGACAAACTCATTTCTTGTATTCTCTTGCAAGTTTTCAAATCTTAAGGATAAAGAAACAGTTCTAACTTAAAGGAAAGAGAAGGAAAAAAAAAATAGTATAAAGATGCGTCTCATGTGGGTGTATATGCATTATTTGAATCGGATGCACTGAATCTCTCTTTATGTTCTACATGTATCAGGTCTTACAAGTTTGCTTTGTTTATTAATTAAAAACAAAACTGCTGTGGGAGTAGGAACCATATGACCTCTCTGTGAATAATAAAATGATAAAGAGATGCAACCATGCATTTAATCAAAGTATAGTTTATATATAAAGGAATCGGAAAAGGATCACGAGATACTTAGCCAGACTGTCTCCTGATCGATCCTCACGCTTCTTGTATCGAGCATACTAGAGCTTTCCCAGCCTACTGATGGTCACGGACATATGAAGCATCATGTTCATGTCCTGTCCTCTTGCATTCCATCATGGCCTGACCTGTTCAATTAATGGAAAACCACAGCTTTTTAAAATCTCACCGAGATTCTCTTTCGCTTTGAACTTTCATTAAAATATCGGCCACAAACAAAGAAAAGTATGATTCATCAGATGGCCCACCAAGTAGTCTCTACTGGACCATCTATGGCTCACGTTCTCCTATCACATGCAGCAGGATAATGCTTCGCGTGTTGTGTCTTTTGACCATCGCATACCAAACTTGTATTAGTTACAATGACTACTCAATGATTTTTGTTTGCTTTCAGTTTAAAACTTTAGAAAGATAGAAAAAATTGTGATTAATTTAATTTCTGATAGTGATGTTGATTATTGGCATGACTCAGTTTCTTGGACAAGGCGGCAATGAAGGACCCAGATATGGCTGGTAACACTACTCTTGAAAACAAGTGGTGTTTATCGACCCTTACAGACGTTGAAGAAGTAAAATTGGTGCTCAGAATGCTGCCAATTTGGGCTACCACTATCTTGTTTTGGACCGTCTATGCCCAGATGACAACCTTTTCAGTGTCACAAGCAACCACCATGGACCGTCACATAGGCAATTTTGAAATCCCCGCTGCATCATTGACAGCCTTCTTCGTGGGCAGCATTCTCTTGACTGTCCCAATTTATGACCGAATTATCGTTCCAATTGCAAGAAAAGTCCTGAAGAACCCACAAGGGCTCACCCCATTGCAACGTATAGGGGTCGGTCTAGTGCTCTCAATACTTGCAATGGTGGCAGCAGCATTATGTGAATTGAAGAGATTGAGTGTAGCAAGATCACACGGCTTAACAGATGATCCTGCGGCTGAGATCCCAATAAGCGTTTTTCTACTGGTGCCTCAATTTCTCTTGGTGGGTGCCGGGGAGGCTTTTACGTATATAGGACAACTTGACTTTTTCTTACGAGAGTGTCCAAAAGGAATGAAGACAATGAGTACAGGCTTGTTTTTGAGCACCCTTTCGCTTGGATTTTTCTTCAGCTCTTTGTTGGTTTCAATAGTGCACAAGGTGACGGGGAACAAGAGGCCATGGCTAGCAGACAATCTCAATCAAGGGAAGCTCTATGATTTCTACTGGCTGCTGGCAATTTTGAGTGCTTTGAACTTTCTTATATATTTGGTTTGTTCTAGATGGTATGTCTACAAAGATAAAAGGCTTGCTGAGGAGGGGATTGAATTGGAAGAATCAGAGCCAACTTGCCACGCATAACTGCATAAGGCCATAAGGGTCTCTCCCTCTGGATTTTGCACTGTATCGCAGGTCTTTTTTGGATTTTAATAAGTTTTATAGCCTTTTCGTGTATAAAAGAAAAAAAGAAGAAAAGGTGAAGACCAACAATTATAAACAAAATGATAATCTATCATTTTGGCTGTTATAAACACAAGTAGATGATAAAAATTTGAAGTTGTTTGGAATGCATAATAATTTTCAATCATGTCCGCTGTTATAGCGACAAGCATTTTCTTCGTTCGAAATTCTTGTTTTAAATGATGATATATATATATATATATATATATATATATAC